>JAQQAC010004253.1:3229645-3325397 GCA_029783875.1 Phataginus tricuspis
CACACACACACACACACACACACACACACACACACACACACACACACCAACAAACAAAAACAAGCAAAGGAATGACTTCTCTCTGGGCTAATTACAAAGGTTTTGTCTACAAGATGAAATAAGTAAAAGTCCTAAAATGGATTGAGTATTCTAGGAATAAGAAGCTGAATATGGTGGGGAAGAGACAGATAGTGGAAGACAAAGAAAGAAAGGTAGGCCGGAGCCTGAGTACAAAGGAAAACCTATGGTGTGGGATTTTATTTTATAGGTCGGGGAGGGAAGGAAGAATCAAAGATTTAACAGAGGATAAATGTAATGACCTTCTACTCCCCACAAGTCATTTTAAAAAGGTAAGTCTAATGGCAGCAAGGTAAGTGGTATTGAGTGCTGGTAGGAGGCTGGTAAACAAGGCTGTTGAAATACTCCAAGATGGCCATGGTCTAGTGTTCTAGGTGGCTCTGAGGAAATCCACTTCACTCCACCACTGCTCCCTCATGTCATATAATTATACATTTTTCTTGCAGGCATCAAATAAGATGAATATATGTGAGTACTAAAGCAAAGTACACTATGACTGACTGATATACCTCTTCTGAAGAACAGGTCATTTATCTGTATTAAGGGAATTATGTGTGACTTACAAGTTTATTAAAATTTCTCTGTGAATTATCATAATGTTGATAATTACTGATGTTTAGCTTAGGTAAGGGAAATTCATTATACTATTCTTTCTGCTCTTTAAAATGTTAAAAAAATTTTGGTAACGAAAAGTTTCTTATAGGTCCCTTTTGAGAATTATGCTAACAACTTTACAATCTATGTATGTCAACTTCTGTCCTAAGAAAAAGAATACACACATGAAGTAGCTGAGAAATATCTGCCCTGCCAAGGTGGGAAGCTTTGCCCCAAATACTGAGTAATCTCATTCTATACCAGCTCTGAAATATGCACAACTGAACTGACCTTCAGCAGTGAAATACCACCGAGAAAAGGTAAATCTAACTATATGTAACTAACAGAGAAGAAAGTGCAAAATAAACTCTAAGCCCCAATCACTTCATCTCCGTTTTCTATTTCATTGAAAATTTACACCTGACCATAATCCTGTTCAGTGGTAGTCCAAATTTTTCAGATTCCAAAAATCTACACCAATGTGTTTCAAATTAATTGTTGTGAAATCCTTGTTAACAACAGTGACCAGCTTTTTAAGAATAACACTGAACAGAACAAAAAATATCAGGGTGCATCACACATAACAAGTATCATTTCATAAATTTTTTGTGCAAATAAATACAGCATGTATTAAGCCACAAAATAAAATTTATTTTTATTGTGGATTACAATGAAGATTAAAAGAGGAACATAAATTGGCAAGATAACTGAAGTAAAATGAGCGGAATTTGGTAATGGCTTGGATGAAAGGAGTTAGGGGAATAAAAGGTTGTTGAAGCAGTGTCTAGCTTGTGAGGTTAAACAAATGATTATAACATTTTAATAAGCATTCACTCTATACCAAGCATTGTGTTAAATGCTTTATATACACTATCTCATTTAACCCACATGACAATTTTATGAAGCATATATTTAATATATGTGGAAACTATCTTAGAAAAGCTAAGTAACTTGTAAATGGTGCACAGTTAGTTCATAAGGTCTTGAGTAGTTATATGCAGCCAGGTATGTGACTCCACAGCCTACAACTTTCATTACTACATTAACAGAACAAACATATACTTAGTAATGGCTACGTGCTCAGAACTGAGTTATTAAAAGGAACAGAGAGGTGTACAACATGGTTTATATGCTCAGTGACCTTACAATCCAGTTGGGGACACATAACTATATCTAAAAATGTGTGCACACTTCATATATAATAGATGTTTATCAAAAGAAGTTTAACTTCACTAATAAGACAAAGTAGAAATGTATGCATTGTTACTACACTATAAACTTCACAAGGACAGAGACTGCATTCTCTCCATAGCTATGTATGTATTAATACCTTCACACATAGTTGGTGCTTGATAAATAATGCAACAAAGCAGTCTTTAATTTGCTACTAAATCAACTGTTAGAAACAGTACAGTGGCAATTCAAATAAGAGAATTTGGAGCAACCTTACTGAAAGAAAGGCTATAAGGATTCTGAAGGATGTGACTAGGCAGAAGAAAGTAAGAAAAGTAGAAAGTAAAACATTAAGAAACGTAAAACATTACTTAAAAATGAATCCAAGAAAAAACAAATAGAATGAGGTATATGAATAAATATTCCTTATTGGAATGACTATATAGAATGACTCTTACTAGATAGTATTAAGTTAGAAAAATAGGATAGGGCCAAATTATGAAGGGTCTTGAAAGTCAGAGATAGAAAATGATACAATGATTTTTTTAACAAAGAAGTAAAATAATGAAGTGATGTTTACGAAAGATTACCCTAAACTCACAAAGAATACAAATGGTTCATAATAAGAATAAAGATGCCCAGCCTCATTAATAATTTTTAAGAGCACATGTAAAATCTTTTAAAATCTATGGTACTGGGAGATTGGCAAAATTAATAGACTGACGAAATCCAGATCAGCAAAGATAAACAGGCACAATGTTAACGGGAATAAGAATTATTACATTTCTGAAGATCAATTTAGTATTATGTAGCAATTTGTAAAAGTTTGCATACCCTTTACTCTGGCATTCTCATTTCTAGGAAATTCCATTCTAAAACAATGCCACACATAAGGAAGATATATGCAGATACAGGTATATAAAGATGTTCTAAGAAGTAGAATAATAAATACATTTATAATAAATAATAAATAAACTCTAATAATGAATCATAGTGAAAATACCCATCAGAAGATTGGTTAGGTATACTACAGTACATACATTATGATGAAATATATACAGGCATTAAAAAAATGTTATAATACAGAAGTTTTTACAGTAAAAATCCATATCATAAATTTCTCTTACTATGTTAGAAGAAAGGAAGAAAGAAAGAAGAGAGAAAAAGGGAGAAAGAAAATAGAGAAAGATGGAAGGGAAAGGGAGAGAAGGGAAAAAAGAAAATGAAAGAAAAGAAAAAGGGTTCAACTAATCAAGTTTGACAAAGTGATGACCATTGTTGAATCTGGGGGCTGGGTATGGGGGGGGTTCATCATACTATTTTCTCCACTTCTGTAAATATTCGAAACTTTCTAATAAAGCCTTTAAAAAAATAAAGAGAATAATTATGGTGTAGATCCCTGGGGACTGAAAATCCTTTACAAAACTGTTTTACCTAAACAAAAGGAAGGAAGGAAGATTGCTTGATAGAGTTTTCTTCTTACTTCAAATGAGTCTTGTTTCAACAAGAGGGCCAATTTTGGAGGGCTGAGATCATTACTCCTCTTTTGTATTTCTTTCCCATCATTTACCAAAGTACTACTTACAGAGTCAATCCTAAATATATACTTGTTATTTGAAAAATACATCTTGAACGGAAGGATAGTGATAAACCATCTTTCTCACCTTGTATTCCCTTTCTGTCTCCTTTTGCTAGCTTCCGTGAAGAAAAAACCTTTTTGTCATATGCCATCAACTCCTGTATTTTGCCTGAGATGAGCACAACTTCTAAATCCATAGCAATCTCTCCCCAGAAGTCTGCAAGGTGAAACACTTTAACTATCAATGTGCTTGATGTTTTACCTTCCTCTACAGCAAAATTCTTCAGATGATGCCTCAGTATTTGCTGAATGAATGAATGCATAGGTCTATGACGATGAAAGGTAGGATAGGTAGGCTAAGTGGTATAGTCTTCTTTCAGTGGTATTTAATTTGCACAACTCTACTTCGCTGTAATTTAGTAAAAGGTAACAGGAACTGTTCTGGTTTTCATTAGATATATAACTGTATATTAATAATTTGCTTTTGTCTCAACTGTAAAATAAGAGTTGAACTAAAAATTATCCTACGTTTCCCTACTTTAAGATTCTACTTTATCATTATTAGGTCTTTAACCATACAAGGACACCTATAATGTATACCAGATAAATTTATTCTATGTATGGTAGGCTATTTTCAAAATTAATTTCACTTGGCTATTCTAGATTGGTTAGGATTTTTTTTTTTTTTACAATTTATTTTGGTATCATTAACCTACAATTACATGTGCAATATTATGGTGATTAAACTACCCCCTTCATCAGGTCCCCCCCACCAACCCCATTACAGTCACTGTCCATCAGCATAGTGAGATGCTATAGAGTCACTACTTGTCTTCTCTGAATTGTACAGCCCTACCCGTGCCCCCCCTACCTTACGTCTGCTAATCGTAATGCCCCTTTTACCCTCTTATCCCTCCCTTCCCACCCATCTTCCCCAGTCCCTTTCCCTTTGGTAACTATTAGTCCGTTCTTGGGTTCTGTGAGTCTGCTGCTGTTTTGTTCCTTCAGTTTTTTTCTTTGTTCTTATACTCCACATATGAGTGAGATCATTTGATACTTGTCTTTTTCGGCCTGGCTTATTTCACTGAGCATAATACCCTCCAGCTCCATCCATGTTGTTGCAAATGGTAGGATTTGTTTTCTTCTTATGGCTAAATAATATTCTATTGTGTATATGTACCACATCTTCTTAATCCATTCATCTACTGATGGACACTTAGGTTGCTTCCATTTCTTGGCTATTGTAAATAGTGCTGCGATAAACATAGGGGTGCATTTGTCTTTTTGAAACTGGGCTGCTGCATTCTTAGGGTAAATTCCTAGGAGTCGGATTCCTGGGTCAAATGGTATTTATATTTTGAGTTTTTTGAGGAACTTCCATACTGCTTTCCACAATGGTTGAACTAATTTGCATTCCCACCAGCAGTGTAGGAGGGTTCCCTTTTCTCCACATCCTCGCCAACATTTGTTGTTGTTTGTGTTTTGGATGTTGGCCATCCTCACTGGTGTGAGGTGATATCTCATTGTGGTTTTAATTTGCATTTCTCTGATGACTAGCGATGTGGAGCATCTTTTCATGTGCCTGTTGGCCATTTGAATTTCTTCTTTAGAGAAGTGTCTATTCATGTCCTCTGCCCATTTCTTAATTGGATTATTTGCTTTCTGTTTGTTAAGGTGCGTGAGTTCTTTATATATTTTGGATGTCAACCCCTTATCAGATACATCGTTTATGAATATATTTTCCCATACTGTAGGATGTCTTTTGGTTAGGATTTTTTAAATCACTGTAAATAAGTGGTTCATTTCTAAGCTAGTTATACAAGTAACTCTTTCTAATAGAGCACTGAAGAGTCAGAATGACTCACCTTGATTTTCTGGATACCACCCTTAGTAAACTAAAATAGTAAGGTTAACAAGTACTTACTTTACTGTTAATAATTTATGACTTGTGACCTAGTTGCTAATCCAGTTATTTTGCCAATGTTTTGCACAGACAGTAATATAGTTTTTGTCTTAGAATTAGTAAGCAGCTTTCTCCAAACCAGAGCCCTAACAGCAAAAACTATGATGCCAGGCACACTGCTTCAATGTTTTCTGTAAGTACTTCACTAAACTCTGACAACACAAATGGGTATTATCCTATTTTATAGTTAGGAAAACAAGGATTACAGAAGTTGAATAATTTGCCAACGGGCATACAGTTGGTAAAGTGACAACAATGGAATTCAAATCCTCCTCTGATTCTAACATGTATGCCCCCTGCCTCCCTATGAATATCCTGGTCATTGTGAAGAGATGAAGACTTGCCACGCCCAGTTCACTCTGTATTCCATACTCCATTGTATAAACAATCCATTTGATCCTGGTGGTATACTGAAGGTAGGGAACAGATGTATTTTATTCTCAAATAGCCTAAGACTTGACATATTTTAGGTGCATAATAAATACAAACAATTCCCTCAGGGAATATCAAGGTATGTAAGACTACCACCTAAAATTCTAACAGTCAAACTTAATTTTATCTTGGTTTTAATTTTTATCTCACTCTTTTCTTACTGTTGTGTCACTTTTTGTTGTTGACAATGTCTCTTCAGCAGCACAGCACTGCAGCTTCTTACATGGTTTACTAATATACTGGTGCATATCTGCAACAAGTCTGTCCAGTGATAATTAAGTTTATTAGAATTGTGTGCTCTGAGTGTGGGTAAGGTATTCTCCTATAAGTAAAAGTAAAAGAATGGGCCTGTAAGACATCTAATACAACACTTAGCTGTTCAGAATCTTGGACTAACTTACCTTCCAGGTTTTCTACTGAGTTACAAGTAGCTAAAGTTGCTTAAAAGGGCAGTCCTCTGGATATGTCAAGTACTACTATATTATACATACTACAAATCCATAAACACTAATATGAGTGCCAGCACATGAGTGCATACAAAGCATCTGATCCAAGTTTGGCACTCAATCCAAGATGGACCAATTATAGCTAGGCAAATTAAAACTGGAAGGGCAAGACTGATCTTCTCTCAGGTCACAAATTTGAGGGATAGGCTGGCAGCTCTCATGGTCCCCACTTCGACAAAAGAAACCTTTCAGTTATGGAAGATAATAAAGCAGAACAGCAGAAAAATACATACCTAAAAAGGTCTGGCAAAGTTCTAAGTTCCTGAATCTATATTTCGTTCATTTTAGTCTCACCCTAATGCTTTCCCCAGTAGGTATCACATGAACCAACATTTGCCTTTTTTATTTGAGATTCTCTTGCAACTAAGAATGCTGATTAATTAAATCTGTGCAAATTATTTAGCAAACTATGCATCTCTTCTTTATATACCTCCAAAGTGCTTAGCATTATTCTTAGGAACTCAGGATCTAGAATTAGACTTAATTAGAACCCAGCTTTACCATTTCCTAGCTGTGTAAGGACAATGTCCTGTATGTCTCTGAATTTGTTTCCTCATTTGTAAAATGGGAACAGTAACAGCACCTACTTATCATTTTTTACATCCTAATTATATCCTAAATCCCTCCACTTATATAACCGTTTTCATTGTCATCAACACGTCTCACCTAGATTACCAGTCCTCTAATACAAATGACACACTACAACCCGAATTATTTTTTGTAATAGGAAAATTAGATTACATCAGTTTTCAGCTTAAAATTCTTGAATGGTTTCCCACTGCCCTGAGCTCCTGCTCTCCTCCCCTCTCTGTTCATGGAAGCTCATTCCTCTTCAGTGTTTACACTTGCCCTTCCCCCTGCAGGAAGCTTGTGCTCCAGGTCTTCACAAGGCCAGCTCCCTATTACCGAGGTTTTACCTCCCTATTATTTAGGTTTTAGCTCCAACATCACTTCCTCAAAGACACCTTCTCTGACCACAGCAGGAAAATTACCAGCACCAACTCACTCTTTATATCCCTACTCTATTTTACTTATAAAGAATCACTTTTACTGAGACACTGACAGGTCTTGACACATCCTCAACTACTGGGAGCTATACAAATATAACAGGTTGCTTAGACAGGCAGAAGTTTTAAAGATGACCAAGAGCTGGGACAAGTCTGAGTTCAAAGCTCATCTCCTACATGAGGCCACTCTTTCAAGACTGAAACAATTTTACGATAACTGAACTGAAAAATACATTAAAGGGGTTCAATAGCAGAAGAATCAGTCAACTCAAACTCACCCAATCAGAGCACCAAAAATAAAAAAATGAAAAAATGTAAAGTTCATATATGCTGCCTATAAGAGACACATTTTAGATGTAATGACAAAGACTGAAAGTGAGGGGATGTAAAAACTGTTAAGAGACTTATGGGATAAAATCAACTGGATTAACATTTGCATTTCAAGGTTCCCAGGAGGAGGAGAGAAAAAGGGGCAGAAATCTTATTTCTAGAAATAATAGCTGTAAACTTCCCTAACTTGAGGAAGGAAATAGACATTCAGATCCACAAAAGAACCTAAAAAAGAACCCAAAGAGATCCACACCAAGACACACTATAATTTATTTTCAAAAGTTAAAGACAAGGAGAGTATTAAAAGCAGCAAGAGATAAACAAATTATTACTAACAAGGAAATCACAATGAGACTATCAGCAGAAACTGCAGGCCAGAAGGGAGCAGCATGATATATATTCAAAGTGCTAAAAGAAAAAAATGTCCAACCAAGAATACTCTCCTTGGCAAAGTTAATATTCAGAATTGAAGAAGAAACAGTTTTCCAGACAAGCAAAACCTAAAGGAGTTCATCACCACAAAATTGACCTTACAAGAAATGTTAAAGGGACTATTTTAAGGTGAAAAGAAAGGGTTCTAGTTAGTAACAAGAACATATATGAAAGAATAAAACTCACTGGAAAAGTAAATATAGAGTAAAGGTAAAGGCAGTGGAATAATTACTTATAAAACTAATATGAAAGTTAAAAAACAAAGGTAGTAAAAAGAACTATGATTATAATAACTAAGGGATACACACATAAAAGATGCAAATGTGACATCAAAAACACAAAACATCAGGGAAGAGTAAAAATGTTGAGCCTTATGGGATCAAACCTAAGTTGCTGTTGACTTAAAATAGACTGCTTTAGACATAAGCTGTTATATCTAAGCCTCATGGTAAGCACAAAGCAAAAAACTACACTAAATACACAAAAGATGAAGAGAAAGAAAGATAAACATAACACTAAATAAAGTCATCAAACAGAGGAAGAGAACAAGATGAGGAAGAATGGAAATACAAAAACAGCTAGAAAACACTTAACAAAATGGAAACATACAACATATACCTATCAATAATTAGTGTAAATGGACTAAATTCCCCAATCAAAACACAGAGTGGCTGAATGGATAAAAAACAAGACCATCTATATGCTGCCTGTAAGATAAACACTAAGGTATAAAGATACACACAAGGTGATAGTGAAGGGAAGGAAAGAGACACTTCACACAAAAAGAAACCAAGAGAATTGGAGTAGCCATATTTATATCAGACACAATAGACTTTAAAACAAAGGCCATTATATAATGATAAAAGGATCAACTCAACAAGAAGATATAACGTTTGTAAATATTATGCACCCAACATAGGAACACATAAAAATATAAGGCAAATATTAACAAACCTGAAGGGAGAGAGAGCAATAAAGGAATAGGTGAGGACTTTAATACCCTACTTATATCAATAGATATATCACCCAGACAGAAAATCAATATGGAAACATCAACCTTAAATAACATGTTAGACCAACTGGACTTAACAGATATTTACAGAACATTCCGCAAGAGCAACAGAACACACACTCTTCTCAAGTGCACAGAGAATATTTTCCAGGATAGATCATATGTTAGGTCACAAAACAAGTTTTAATAAAATTGAGAGAATTGAAAAGAAATCTGGAAATTCACAAAAATGTGGAGATTAAACAACATGATACTAAACAAAACAACCAATGGGTCAAAAAAGAAATCAAAATAAAAAATTTAAATACCTTGACATAAACAAAAATGGAAATGTAACATTCCAAAATTTATGGGATGCAGCTAAAGCAATTCTAAGGGGGAGACCCATAGTGATAAACATCTACCTCATGAAACAAGAAAAGTCTCAAACAAACAATCTAACTTTACACCTCAAGGAACTAGAAAAAAAACAAAGGAAGTCCAAAGTTAGTAGAAGGAATGAAATCATAAACATCAGAGCAGAATTAAGTGGAGACTAAACAGACAATAGAAAAGATTAATGAAACTAAGAGCTCGTGCTTTGAAAAGATAAACAAAATTAAAAAACCTTTAGCTAGACTCACCAAAAAAAAAATAAAGAGGACTCGAATAAATAAAATCATAAAAGGAAGAGCAGATGTTACAATTGAAATCACAGAAACACAAAGGATTAAGAGATCACTATGAAGAATTACATGCCAACCAATTTGACAACCTAGAAAAAGATGCTTCCTACAAACATAAAATTTGTCAAGACT
Organism: Phataginus tricuspis; assembly: GCA_029783875.1. Lineage (NCBI taxonomy): Eukaryota > Metazoa > Chordata > Mammalia > Pholidota > Manidae > Phataginus > Phataginus tricuspis. The sequence continues at coordinate 3,239,549 of JAQQAC010004253.1, forward strand.
GAATCATGATTAAATAGAAAAATAAGAACAGACCAATTACTAGCAAGGAGATTCAGTAAGGAATCTAATACCTCCCAACAAACAAAAGTCTATGACCAGATGGCTTCACTGGTGAAGTCTACCCAACATTAGAAGAATTAATACCCAATCCTTCCTAAACTTTTCCAAAAAGCTTCTAAGCACATTTTACGAGGCCAGCATTGGCCTGATACCAAAAACAAGTAAGGATGCCACAAAACAAAAACAGGCCAGTATTTTTAATGAACATAGATGCAAAAACCCTCAACAAAATATTAGAAAACAGAATTGAACAATACATTAAAAGGATTGTACACCTTGATCAAGCAGGATTTATTCCAGGGGTGTAAGGATGGTTCAACATCCACAAATCAATGTGATATACCATTTTAGCAAAATGAAGGATAAAAATGTGATTATCTCAATAGATGCAGAAAAAGCATATGACAAAACTCAACATTCATTTATGATAAAAACTCTTACAAAGTGGGTATAATGGAACTTACCCTCAACATAATAAAGGTTGTATGACAAGCCCACAGCTAACATCATACTCAATGTGAAAAACTAAAAGGTTTTCCTCTATGATTAGGAACAAGACAAGGATGTCCACTATTGCCACTTTTATTCAACATAATATTATTAGCAGTCCTCATCAGAAAAATTAGGCAACAGAAATAAATAAAAGGCATCCAAACTGGAAAGGAAGAAGTAAAACTGTCATTATTTGCAGATGATATTATATATACAGTAAACCCTAAAGATTCCATTAAGTCAATTTTACAAAGGAGCTAAGAATATACAATGGGGAAAGGATAGTCTCTTTTATAAATGGTGTTAGGGAAATAGGACAGCCATATGCAAAAGAATGAAAATGGACCACTATCTTACACCACACACAAAAATTAACTGAAAATTGATTAAAGACTTGAATGTAAACCTGAACCATAAAACTCCTAGAAGAAAATACAGGTGGTAAGCTCCTTGACATAGGTGTTGGTGATGATTTTTTCACTCTGACACCAAAAGCAAAATGCAAGATTAAATAAGTGAGACTACATCAAACTAAAAAGCTTCTGCACAAAAAAGGAAACCATCAACATAACTGAAAAGGCAACCTACCAAACAGGAGAAAATAGTTGCAAATCATGTATCTGATAAGGGGCTAGTATTGAAAATATAAAAATAACTCATACAACTCAACAGCAAAAAACAAAAACAAAAACAAAAAAAGTCTGACTTATTTAAAACAGGCTGAATACCTAGATATTTTTCCAGAGAAGACATACAGAGAGGCAACAGGTACATGAAAAGATGCTCAACATCATTAATCATCAGGGAAATGCAAATTAAAACCACAATGAGAGATCACCTTACACCTGTTACAATAGCTGTTTTTATCAAAAAGACAATAAATAAGTGTTGACAATTATGTGTAGAAAACAGAACCCTTGTGCACCCTTAGCAGGAATGTAAATTGGTATAACCACTATGGAAAACCGTACGGAAGTTCCTAAAAAAATAAAACTAAAAGTACCATATGATTTAGCAATTCCATTTCTGGGTATTTATCCAAAGAAAATGAAAACACTAACTTGGAAAGATATATGCATCCCCACGTTTACTGCAGGATTATTTACAATAACCAAGATAAGGAAACAACCTAAGTGTTGGATTGAATAATGAAATTATGGTGTATGTATACAATGAGATATTATAAAAAAATAAAATCTTGCTATCTGCAACAATATGGATGGACCTTGAGGGCATTACACTAAATGAAATAAGTCAGACAGACAAAGACAAATATGGTATGATCTCTCTTACTGTAGAATCTAAAAAAAGAAAAAAAAAACAAGCTCATAACACAGAGCAGATGGGTGGTTGCAAGAGACAAGGGGTAGAAGTTGGGAAAAAAAGTGAACTGTTTTTTTAGTTCAAATAACTAACTAAAAAAAAAATTTTAAATGACCACTTTTCATTTATTTGTTACTTGCCTTATCTGTTTACCTCAACATGAATGCTAACTCTGTAAGAGCAAGGACTTTATTTTTGCTGTATCCCCTCTGCCTGCCTCCCCATAAGGACTAATTACTATTGAATGCTCAATAAATATAGGTCAAATAGTTTAATGGAAAAACCTGGAGAACTGTAATCCCTAGTTACAGGATCCCATTCCCCAATAAGCCAAGGGTACCAACCAACCAACCAACCAACCAACCACCAACCAACCTTTAGATTATATAATTTGTACCCAAATCCCATGGACCATCACAGGAGAAAGAAAGCAGTCCAGTGGAAAAAGCACTATTTTGGAGCCAGGCCACTAAAGCTGTAACTCATAATTACATTTATAATGCTGAAAACAATGATTTTTCATTACTTTTCAAAAAGTATTATATAAGTAGGGTGATGATTATTTATATACATTGCCTCCCCAAAATTCCTTGTAAGTCCTTAAGCATTTCTAATTATATGATCTTTCAAAAATTGGAGAGGGATCTCAAAATTAGCTTCTCTCTGACTCTGCTGTTTCCTCTAATAAATCAGTCTTAAATTGTCTTTCAGTCATCCTAAAGGCCATTAAAATGTCCTTTAATTCTTTCTTCAAAATACTTCTTCCACTCCTTCCTTTCCACTCCTGTGTCAACACCCCATTACTGTATTCAAGACAACTAAAGTAAGTCTTTTACCTCTTCAGACTATGCCACATACTCAAGGGGCAGACGAATCCTCAAAAATGCAGCTTTGATCTCCTAGTCACACATTCAGACTCTCCATAACCAAAGCACTGGGTCTCAAACCTTTGTGACCAACACTCCCTTTAAACAAATCTTCAAAATGAAAGAAACTGATATATTATTTCAGAAACAGATATAATTTTCTAATTATAATAAAGCAGAAATCAAAGGCAGGTACTTTGTAGTAAGTCGGTATATCTTTCAACCTGTACATACTTGGCCACAACCAAACTAGGAGACAATAAGGCAGCCAGATGCACCTCTCGGCAGCATCCCCAAGAACATGAGCACTACAAGTGCAGCCCATGCAGGTGCACAATGACTCAGATACCACAAGCAGTGTCGCTACAGGTGAAACAAATTTCAGACTGTGAAAACCTTTTAAGATTTCAAAAACAGATACATATTACCTTTCCTCAATTTACACAGTATCATCATCCCTGGAAATTCACAAAAATGTGGAGTGTGTTATTAGTAACATGCAAAAAATATTTTTGTTTATAAGTAAAAGAAAATTAAGTTCTAGACTCAGATAAGTATAAACAAAATTTTCTGTAATATGAGGGGCTAGAGGAAGCACTGAACATCTTTTGGAATCTGCTCTAATTCTTGTTTCTGTGGGACAGTCTGAGCACTGTGAGGCATGCAGCATCCCCGGACCCCATTCACTAAAAACCAATCATGTGACAAGCAAAAAAAGCCTCCTCAAATTTCTATGACACTCGCTGGAGGCAGATGCCTACTTTCATCAAAAACCTCTGGCCTAGAGATTCTAGTTCAAAATATATTAGCCAAGTTCAGAAATGTTAGTTCAAAATTCAAATGATCTCCACAATGAGATTTAATCTGCCTTCTATTTTTCCAGACTTACTTCCACAACTTTCCAACAAACAGTCTTGGCTTCAGAGAAAGCAGTTTACCAGTTCCCCAAACTTTCCCCACCTTTTCCCTGTTGGCATCTTTACCTTATGGTATCTAAACAACTCACAGTGTAACTAATTTTCCATTGATTCATCTCTGTTCAGAATCTGCTGTACTACTGACAAGCAAATTCAAATAAAAGTTGAATTAGGATAAATCAATTTAAGGATCCCAAAGATATTATCCTCATTACATAAACTAAACATCTAAACATTTTACATATAAGAAGTTGTAGGAGGAAAATCCTGGGAATAACTTTTGTTGGTTATATAGGATATGTCAAAATCTCTTTGCAGTATCCATCCATTAAAAATGGGACCTTGTGTTCGCTCCTAAAATGGAAGAATGCTTTAATATTAGGAACACCATTAATGTGACTTACTGAATTAGTTCAATGGAAGAAAATGCCATGTGATCATCTTTATTGATGCTTCCCAAATAAAAAAGGGACTGACTCTTCATAATATTTTTACATTTTATTTTGATTTTAGCTTTATAGAAAAGTTGTAGAGTGCTCACACATCCATCACCCCAGCTCCCTTAACAGTAACATCTTAGATAACCAAAGTAAAACTATCAAACCCAGGAAAATAGCATTTTACTATTAACTAACTTATTAAAGACCTTATTAGAAATTCACCAGTTTTTCCACTCATCTCTTCCCTGTTCCAGAATCCTATCTACAAGCCCACAGGGCACTTAGTTGTTAGTTCTAGTCTCCTCCAATCTGCAATACTTCTTGTTTTATTTTGGTCTGTTGTGATCTTGACACTTTTGTTTAAAGAGTACTAGTCAGTTATTTTGTAGCCTGACCCTCAATTTGGGATTGCCTATTAATCTTTCCTCATTAGAGTATGCATACTTGACAAGAATATCACACACATATGTTGTATTCTTCTTAGTGCATCATATTTAGGGAATAGAATGTCATTGTCTTGTACTGGTAATGTTAACCTTGATCATTTGATTTAAGAGTGTCTTTTGGGTTTCTCCATCATAAAATTACTGTTTTTTCCTTAGTAAATATCTTGGGGAAGATACTTTCAAAGTTTAAGAAAATATATTTTAGCTCTAACTTTTGGCCATGAGTCTTAGTATTCATTGGTGGAGCCTGTCTCCAACAATTATTGCTGTATTTGCCTGATAGTGACTGTCTACTGCCCTCTATATATTTAAGGCAGGATTCTTCTGTAAGAATGAGCCTGAACATCTTCATATGTTTGGTGGACACTATTAAGCATGTATTTGTGTGAACTGTCTGTCTGCATTTGTTTGCAACTTTTTTCTATCAGGTTTTGTATCCCTTTTTGTTTCTCAATTACAATAAAAAAAAATTATTTACATGGGGGAGGGACTAGCCTGGGGAGGGTGAGTGGGATGAAGTGACACAAAAATCTCAATTTGGTCTTGGGGATCAAAGTGTAACATGGAGAATATAGTCAATTGTTCTGTAATATCTATGTTGACAGATAGTAACTGCACACGTTGGGGTGAGGATTTAATAATGTGTGTAACTGTTGAACCAATGTGTTATATATTTGAAACCACATAATATTGTATATCAGCTATACTTCAATTTAAAAAATACACTTAAAAATTCTTTATATAAGAGGGTATTAGACCTTTGTGATATATGTTGCAAATATTTTTTCCCACGTTGTGAGTTGTCTTTTGCCTTTGCTTATGGTGCTTTTGGCAATTTTTAAAATGCAGTCAAATTTATCAACCTTTTCTGTTATTAACTCTGAATTTTGAGTCATATTGAAAAGTCTTTCCTTACACCACGGTCAAAGAGAGATTCTTCTAGTACTTGTATAATTTCATTTTTAACATTTAGATCCCTGATTCATTTGGTGTTTATTATTTGGTGTAAATACAGATCTAATTATCTTTTTCCAAATGGCTGCCAAGTTATCCCATCACCATTTGTTGAAAAACTCATCTTTACCCCCAGTGATCTGAGATCCAACCTTGTCATATATAATTCTGGACTTCCTATTCCATTCCACTGATTCACTATCTATTTATGTGTCAATAACCACACTATTTTCTTTATAATAGTATGGCTTTATACAGTATGTTTTAATATCTCGTACGGCTAGTTCTCCTCATAGTTTTTCTTTTCCAGTGTCTTCCTGGCTATTCTTATATGTTTATTCTTCCATATGAACTTCTGTATCAATGTGTAACTTCATAAAATAATTATTAGTATTTCTGTTGGAATTACAGTGAATTTATAAATTCATTTAGGAAAGAACTAACATTTATAATTTTGAGTCACAGAATCTAAGACAAGGGATGTTTTTCCATTTTTTTAAGTCTACTTCTGTGTGGTGGTTCAAGCATCTAATACAATGTTAAATAGCATATTTGCCTTCCTCATGATCTTAATGGAAATGCCTCATAACATTTCCACATAAAATAAGATAGTGGTGTAAGACTAAGATATATACATTCCTGATGAATGCTTTCTTAACATAAAAAAATGCACACATGAAGCCACAAACCAGTATCATACTTAATGGTGAAAATCTAGAAGCACTCCCAACAAAGGCTGGAAGACAAGACGACAAGGATTCCCAATATTATTTAACATTTTTCTAAAATTAATTAATAGATTTAGTCCACTGAAGGAAATAGGAGATACGAACATTAGAAAGAAACATCACCATTTGCAAATTATGTAATCAGATCCAGGAATACCCAAGAGAAAGAAATAAACTCTTATAAAAAAACAAAAGAATTCAGTAAGCTACTTAGCACTATATGAACATTACCTAAAATATACATCTGGCCTTTATTAGGCCTGGCCTTGTAACTGGGTACTACCTGGGTGAGATTTGCTCTAGTACACAGAATACAGGTCCAGAAACTTGTTTTCCTGTGTATGCTGAAAACCAGTTGGGTTTATAAGATTGAGGTTGACTCATACTAACTAAATTCAAAGAAGGTAATTGATAAACCATAATAATTTCCTAATTTTCAGAGAAAATCTTAAATGCAAAACTGTACATACTTATATCTTAAGTTCTGGTGTGTATTACCACGCAGCCCCACATGAAGTGATGATAACAGTAAAAAATATTCTTCCTATTTTGTATTTAGCCTATGTTAATAAGAATAGCCAAAAGGCTAAGTACAGACTAAAACTAGTATCAATAAAGCATTAAGAAATAGCATAGCACATTTCTGATGGCTGATAATTCCTTTAAGAGATAATTTAGGGCAGTAAATCTGTTTTGAATATTTTTTAGTATGGAAAGTGACTTGTTTCTTACTATTCAAATAAATCATATTTTATTCATATTAAATTAGAGCTCAGGGCTTGATGATTTTTTGGCTTACTCTTTATTCCATTACAACATACTTCATTTTAATACATCATTTCTCTTGGAAACAAAAACTGTAAATTAACAAATATATGATTAATATTATGTGTGTAACATAATGGCCTTAGCTCAGTGAGGTATATAATGTAGTAACACACCTGCATTAAGCCTTAAATTCCCTAAGTTCTAATTAATTCTACAGTTTTGGTGCTTCATCTCTCCTCTGCACTGAACTTTGCTCTACAAACTATACATTGGTCCCTGATTAATATTAATCTGTGTTAAAAGTTAGGTGATAACCTTTGAAGAAAAGATGGTAACAGTAATTTGGAGGGGGCACGGTAGAAGCTTTCTGAATTGCCAGTAATTCTTGTTCTGGTGATTTCACAGGTATGTTCACTTTGTGATAATTCAATTATTATACACTTAAGATTTCTGTACAGTTTTCTGTATATATGTTACATTTTAATCAAGTTGATTTAAAAACAAAACAGAAAATTGAGGAAAAAACAAAAAAACTAAACCACATAAACAGAACTCTTACATCCCCAATAAAGTAAAATCTCTTTAGAAGCTTGCTATATGGCCTTAGGGTCTTTGTTGAAAAGAGAAAGACAAGAAATTTATCTTTAAATTCAAGAGTTATTCAACTTGGTGAGATGCTCACACTATTTCATACCTTCTAATTCAAGTTTTTCCTGTGTGTGTGTTTTAAAGTAGAAAGGGAGATGTAACTGTTTATACAAATTGTCATGTATATTTTTTTAGTGCTACCTTTCTCATTCTTTTTCTTGTTCTCTCTTATTCTCTTTGTTGGACCTTTATTTGAAGTTGAATTTACACAAGTTTAATATGGATATGATACAACTCAGCTGTATAAATGAGAGCAGACGAATAGAACAATTGTTTCCTACAAAACTGCAACAGCCTTACCCAGATGCTATGGGCACACTGATCAACTCAAAATACTCAAATCCCTCAAACTAGACTCATCTTTCTTGTACACTACTAAGACTTACTCTTACACCTGATCTCTCTGCAGCAGTACAATTCTCCCAAACCAAAACCTCAGAAATTCTACTGACTCAATTCTCTCCAGTATCTAGCCCCATCCATGTGATACAATGTTCTTCTGCCTTTGTGAAATCTTTCTGAACTTCTCCGTTCTGCTCTCACTGCTATAAACTTTTTGGTACTCCTCCTAATACTCTGCTTAAATTATTGCAAAAAAGCTCTTTCCCACTTTAATTAATCTTTTATATTGCCACTAGACTAATCTTCTGACTTGGAGCATGACACACTTGTTTAAATAACATTCAATGGCCTTTCCTGCCCACTCCTGGATTTAAATTTCTGTAGAGAATTTCTACAAACCACTAAATTAGCCCCCTTTTCTGGCCAATATCACAGTTATTTTTGCCACTGAAAAAGGGAATATATTGTACATTATGAAAAGTAAAACAAACCGAAAAACCAGGGAGAAAGCATCCAATTCAGCCTGATTTTTGAATGAAGATAAATAAGACTATTGTTCAAGATGGAAGAAGCCAAAGAAAACTCAGAAGTTAAAAAAAAATCAGCCAGAGTCGAAAAATGTTATAAAACTGGAATTTTATTTCTTTGAGTATAATCTAAATCTAGTTACTAGGCTCCAAAGACTTAAAAGAACTAGAGGAAATATTATTGCTATATTTGAGCAATTTCTAAGACTACCCAAATTTCTAAGACTACCCAAGAAAAAATTCTTCCTTTCCTTACAATATAAAATAAATAAAACAATTTAAAAGACTGATGTTCCTTGATTAGATAATTAATATTTTATTTCATGACAAGATGAGGTTTGAAAATATCCTCCCATATCAAGAATAAATATCCTCTAGGAGTAATGGTTTGTTACTAATTCAGTGTTTGCAGCCACTTTATAGAACATAATTATCATGATTAACAACAATCAACTATACTTCTAGGTATGTTTTACTTGCAACATTAAAGTCATTAAAATGATATCTATATATATATATAGATAGATAGAGATATACAATATAATAAAAGGAGATTGTTTAAAAATTAAATTCTGAATATTAATATTAAACTACATTAAATATAGTAAAGTCTAGAGCAGGGATGGCAAACAGATTTTATCTTGCACATCAGCTTGGAAAAACAATGAATTCTGAATAAGATGCCTTCTGAAGCTGTGCTTTGGCTCACTGGGAAAAAGTATTATAATTATTTAATAATGTTGGTCAGAGACATGAGAAAGGATAAATAATATTACCTACACCATGTATTTGCCATCCCTGGGCTACTATATTTCAAACAATCTCATAAAATATACAATATTACTTACTGCTTCAACAGAGTTACATTCTCGTCTTGTTTCTAAGTAACGTAATGCTCGTTTTTCTTCTTCTTTTAATTTAGCATCTGCCTGTCCAGAAGCAAAATAGCAATCATTTTAAGAATATCAAGAGAATGGCTCAAATTATCACATGTGCTAAGTTCTGACTTACATATTTCATATAATTCTGTACACCATTTTGTTGTAAATACGAGGGTGCCTGTGTTCTATAAAATCTCTCTGTTGAATCCAAGTATGCCTTCTCAAAATTGTCCCTATAAATTTGAAGCTTATCCTCAGGATTAGAACAAAGGTTAACTGAAAAACAGAAAATAAAATTTTACTCTATGAGTCAATTCAGTACTCTGAGTACAATAAATGAAGTAACAAATATTGGGGAGTTATTATGCACATGGGACTGTGACAAAGCTGAAGAGAACATAAAACTGGTTAAGACAAAATCATTTTCTATGAGAGACTTAAAAAGATAATAGCAAAAAGCAGTAAATAGCACAAAGACAAATAAATAGTACAGGTAATATGGACAATTTTTTTTTTAAATAGGAAAGAGACTGACTTCTAACTGGGTGATCAAGACCATTCACAGAACAGATAGGATTTGAATTGAGTCTTAGGAATAAAACTAGGATATAAACAGAGATTAGTAAAATAAGTAAATATTAAGAAACAGAAAAGAATAAGACCAGGTCAAAGTATAATGACTAAGTTGTTTGAGTGGAATGTAAGATTGATAGAAGATAAGGTAGAATGTAAGGTAGGGAATGGTTGTGGCGAGCCTCAAATCTCTGGCTAAGTAACCTGAATTTAGGATGGTATACTACACTAAATGGGCTAAGAAAAATACCAAGAAAACAGTACTTAAAAATTAATCTTGTGAACACTACATGGGTTAAGTGATAGCAGTAAGGTCACTATAAGACAACTGTTTCAAAAGTCCAGAAGTAGAGTTTAAATAAGTCTAAACTGGTGGCAGCTGAAGTAAAAAGGAATAAATTTCAGGGACATGGCTAATAAAAATCTAAAATCTGATAACTAAAATATATGGGGGCAATGGAGAGAGCCAGTCAAAGATAACTAAAGGCTCATTAATATAAAACATTCTTATCAAGAAATACTTTGTGCCAGGCATTCTATGTTTAGTAAAGATAGAGTGTCAATAACATAGTTAATTACACTAAAATATTATGACAGGGAGGGATAGGTACTATGAAGCACTGTGAGAGGACCTAATTTAGTCTGGGAATTATAAAAGACCTACATGTGGAACTAGAAGATAAGGATGAGTTAGAAGAGAAAGAGAGAGGAGGAAAAGTAATCTAGTTAGAGTAAACAGTGAAACAGCATATCTGATTCAAAGAACTAATGAGAATATTATTGTCAGAAACTGAAAAGTTTGGAGAGGAATGCACACATGGAATTAACTTCCTGAAAACATGTACAAAGCCAATTACCACCTTTTAAGAGCTATAGATACAAGTCTACGTTTCTCTATTTTAGGTCACTAAAAAGATTCACCAGCCAAAAATGAGTGTGATGGAAAAAATACCACACAAATAAGAATTTTTATAGGTTTCTTTAAAGCAGAATGCCTTTTCTTAAAAGCATGTGGCACTAAAAGTAGGTGTGACTATATGCTAACATAATTTTGATACTGCTATTCTATAATTATCTTAGAATTTCTGTAAAAAGGAAATTATGATCATAAAACCTTATAACATACCATAGGATTCTCTTACTCCAATGACCAGCTGAGAATCAAAAGCTTCTCCTAGTCTTTCAGCATGTACCAGCTTCATTGCACTATCTTGGAGTCTGCTTTTTATATTTGAAAAGATTGATTCATTCCATGTATCAAGCATGAGCTAGGAAAAAGACAAAATATGGAATCATTTCAGTGATTAATACACCAATACCATATATACACACAAAAATGTTAATTCAAACACTAAAAAAGGAAATCAAATTCTTAGGACTACAATCACTTGAATATTTCAAGGAAGCAGTATATTTAAATTTGCTAAATAACAAATGGTAAATTATGGTAAAGAGTTTCAGAATCAACATAATTAGATATGAATTCCAGCTGTTATTTATTTACCTGCTTTCTCATCTGTAAAACAGTGAAAATAATAGTACAAATTTCAAGTGGTTGTTATAAAATTAAATATAGTAATTCATGGAAAACGTTACTTCCCCTATAGTTCCGAGGTAGAATTTCAGAAATACTGGTATGTGTTTGGAGTACTCCTATGCATGTTTGTACAAACACACAACTGCAAAAAGGACCAACTGTAAATCTGATACTGGACTTAAAAAAAATTATATTTATATATATACACATACACAAATCCACTTTATAGATGTTTCATTTAAATGATGGAAACGGTATATACGTATTTGTGAATATGTATTATCACCTAAATATGTAATATCCAAGTAACTTTGTCAGATACAGAAAACATATTTATTACAACAGCAAAGGGCAGCAGTTAAGTTATATGACACTCACTCTGTACCTGGAGATCCTCCATGTACTTTCCACATACACCTCATTTAATCCTCACAACCTACATATAGGTACCATTATCTCTTTCTTAGATGTGTGACATCTGGGTACAGAGCAGAGAGCTACTTTCACGTATTTACATAGCTCATAAATAGCAACACTGGAACTTGAATCCAACAACTGTGGTCCCAGAATCTGTGCTCTTAATCATTAAGTGATGTGGATTCCCACAAACATAGGGAATGGTAAAAATTAAAGGAATAACAGAAAAAGAAGAGAGGACAAGATTACGGAACAGCCAATTAAAAAGCATTGAGAAGTGTTTTCTTTTATGGGGGGGAGGGTAATTTCTCATATTTCAGTTATTTTTGCCATTACGAACAACTGGGTATCTAAATTTATAGTATTCCTGATAATGTGGTACAAATTTTAAGGCTGGGAAGGGGCAATAATGTCCAGGTCACTATTTCTTGCTATAACCATCATAGCAAGTAATTAATGAGTTGTTTTAAGTTCAAATGAAATGTTTTACTTCTCAGATCTATGGTTCCATTTGATTCTCACAAGTAGGAATTTTATATGATAAATGAGGACACAGAGGTTAGATCATTACTGACTGAACTGAAAGGGAATCCTGGGACTCTTCACTTTCAGAGCTGAGTTCCTTAACAGAGTTCAGTTCATTAAATCACGAGCCATTACTGGGCAGAGCTTTTAACTAGGAACTATGCAAAATATGAAAATAAACACAGTCCCAATGGGTTTATAATAACTAGAATCAAGTAAAAAGAACATTATGAAGATGATGGCATTTTGGCCACGATTAACCACAAAGATACCAAAAGGTAACTTAACAAAAGGAGAGATTTTTTTTCATTTTGGTATCATTAATATAAAATCACATGGGCAACATTGTGGTTACTAGATTCCCCTCATTATCAAGTCCCCACCACATATCCCATTACTGTCCATCAGCATAGTAACATGCTATAGAGCCACTACTTGTCTTCCCTGTGCTATACTGCCTTCCTCATGCACCCCTCCTACGTTATGTGTGCTAATCGTAACGGCCTTTATTCCCATTCTCTCTCTCTCTCTTCCCAACCACCCTTCCCATCCCTTTCCCTTTGGTAACTGTTAGTCCATTCTTGGGTTCTGTGAGTCTGCTGCTGTTTTGTTCCTTCAGTTTTTGCTTTCTTCTTATGCTCCACAGATGAGTGAAATCATTTGGTACTTGTCTTTCTCCGCCTGGCTTATTTCACTGAGTATAATACCCTCTAGCTCCATCCATGTTGTTGCAAATGGTAGCATTTGCTTTCTTCTTATGGCTGAATAATACTCCATTGTGTATATGTACCACATAATATTTATCTATTCATCTACTGATGGACACTTAGGTTGCTTCCATATCTTGGCTATTGTAAATACTGCTGTGATAAACACAGGGGTGCATGTGTCTTTTTCAAACTGGGATCCTACATTCTTAGGGTAAATTCCAAGGAGTGGAATTCCTGGGTCAAATGGTATTTCTATTTTGAGTTTTTTGAGGAAACTCCATACTGCTTTCCACAATGGTTGAACTAGTTTTACATTCCCACCAGCAGTAGGAGGGTTCCCCTTTCAAGGAGAGATTTTTGAAAGAGGAAAAAAGTAATTTAATTTATAGGAATTTATAGGAAGGTAAAAGTACAAAGAAAGAATAAGAAAATAAAATACTGAAGCTAAAACTAAGAAAAGGAGAAAGCAAAAGAAGAAAATCAAAGGAGGTAATGTTTGAAGATATATATAGTTCTACAGCTTACAACCACATACAGATGACAGAGAACTGAAGATAAAAATGGATGAAAGAAAAAATAGTATTATTCAATAAAATGCAGCAAGAGCTGAAAAGAAATTTATATGTGAAATAGAGAAACCCATTAAAGTCTAAATTACTTTCAAAAGTCCTCAAATCATCCTTTCTGAAAAACAGTAGAAAAAAAGGGAAAAATTAACTTACCTTTCGAACAATACTATCTTCTACATTTGATTTTTTATTGCTGCCCTGTTTACCCAATAAAGTAATCTCCAACTGACAAAAAGGCTTCGGTAAGATATCACATTGTGTAAAGAATTTTCGCCATTCAACAATATATGCTTTTAGCAAAGCTGTATCATCTTGATGGCTTAGTACTCGCTGAAAAAAAAAAGAATCATACCAATTTAAAATAATAACAGCATGTATTCATGGTTTAAATTTAAAATATTTTATTTATTGTACAAGCTGTGTTATACCCAAGAAATTAAAACATATGTATATTTCCAAGATAAATTAAATGTGTTCACATAGACTTATTATAATAATTTTGTACATATACAAATATTGAATCATTATATACATGAAACTAATAAAATGTTATACGTCAATTATATCTCAACAAAAAACCCCAAAAGCTCTATATCCTTTACTTATTACCTTTCCACCCTCCCCACTAACCCCAGCCACCCAGCCCTAAGCAAGCACTAATTTACTCTCTGTCTATATATTTGCCCATTCTGGACTTTCATATGAATAGAATCATAGAGTAAGTAGATATATATGCCTGGTTTCTTTCAAGTGACAGAGTATTTTGGGGGCTTAAACAAGTTGTGGCATGTATTAGTATTTTATTCCTTTTTTATGGGTGAATAGTATTCCATTTTATAGAGATACCACTTTCGTTTATCTGTTTGTCCACTGATGGACATTTGGCTTATTTCTACCTTTTGTCCATCATGAATAATAGTGTTGCAAATATCTGTGTACAAAAAAAAAAGTTCATGAAAAACTTGAACACACCAAGAAAAAGAGAGGACTCAAATATCAGAAATAAAAGTGAAGATCTTACAACAGACACCACAGAAATATAAAGGATAAGTAACTATTATAAACAATGATATGCCAACAAAATTGACAACCTTGAAGAAATGGGTAAATTCCTAGAAACACTATCTAAAAAAAGACTAAATCATGATGAAATAGAAGATCTGAATAGACTGATTATGCATAATCAAAAATCTCCCAAAGAAAATTCCAGGACCAGAGGCTTCACTGGTGAATTCTATCAAACACTTAAAGAGAATTAATATCAATCCTCCTCAAATTCCTCTAAGAATTAAAAGAGAAGGGAACACTTCCAAACATGTTTTATAAGTCTAACATAACCCTGATACCAAAACCAAACAATGGTGCCAACACACACACAAAAACTATAGACCACTATTTCTGATGAACACAGATGCAAAAATCCTCAACAAAATATTAAGAAACTAAATTCAATAGCACATTAAAAGGATCATATGCCATGATCAAGTGAGCTTTATTCCAGGGGTACAAGAATGGTCTACATCCACAAATCAGTGTGATACAGCACATTAACAAAATGAAGGATAAAAGTCTTATGATCACCTCAACAGATGCAGAAAAAGCATTTGACAAAATTCAAAATCCACTTATGATATAACTTCTCAACAAAGTGGGTACAGAGGGAATGTACTTCAACATAATAAAGTTCATATAAGACAAGTCCATAGCTAACATCATACTTAATGGTTTTTCCTCTAAGATTAGGAACAAGACACCTGCCACTTTTATTCAACATGGTACTGTAAACCTTAGCTAGAACAATTAGACAAGGAAAAGAAATAAAAGGCATTCAAATTGGAAAGGAAGAAGTAAAACTGCCCCTATTTGCAGATGATATTATATATATAGAAAACCCTAAAGATGTTACCAAAATATTGTTAGAACTAATAAACAAGTTTGGTAAAGTTGCAGGATACAAAATCAAACAACAAAAATCTGTTGTTTCTATACACTGATAACAAACTATCAAAAAGAGAAATTAACAAAATCTTATTTACAACTTCATCAAAAATAACAAAACTAGGATTAAATTTAGCTAAAGAGGTGAAAGACCTGTACACTGAAAACTGACATTGATGAAAGAAACTGAAAAAGACACAAATAAATGGAAAAAAGAGTTTTTGCTCATGGACCACAAGAATATTGTTAAAATGTCCATACTACTTACACCTATCTACAGATTCAATGCATCCCTGTCAAAATCCAACAGCATTTTCACAAAATAGAAATTGATATGGAACCACACAAAACCCCAAATAGCCAAAGCAATCTTGAGAAAGAACAAAGCTGGGAAGCATCACTGCCCTAATTTCAAACTATATTACAAAACTATAGTAATCAAAACAGTATGGTAGTGGCATAAAAACATACACATAGAATACAGGGCCCGGAAAAAAACCTATACATATATGGTCAATTAATTTACAACAAAGAAGCCAAGCATATACAATGGGGAAAGGATAGTCTCTTCAATAAACAGTGCTGGGAAAACTGGAGCGCATGGAAAAGAATGAAAATGGACCACTATCTGAAACCATATACAAAAATAAATTGAAAATGTATTAAGGATTTCAATGTAAGAATTGAAATCATAAAATTCCCAGAAAAAAACATAGGCAGTAAGCTTCTTGACACCGGTCTTCATGATGATTTTTTGGATTTGACACCACAAGCAAAAATAAACATATGGGAGTACAACCAACTAAAATGCTCTGCACAGCAAATGAAACCACTAAAATATTAAAAGACACCTACCAAATGGGAAAAAAAGAGTTGCAAATCATATATATGATAAGGTGCTGAGCTAGTATCCAAACTATAAAAGGAACTCATAGAACTCAACAGCCAAAAAACCACCCAACTAAAAAATGGGCAGTATTTGAGAATATTCTTCCAAATAAGACATACAGGTGGCAAACAAGTACATGAAAAGGTGCTCAACATCAGTAGTCATTAGGGAAATGCAAATCAAAGCCACAGTGACACCACCTCATACTAGTCAGAGAGGCTAGTACTGAAGATAAGAAATAATAAGTGCTGGCAAGGATATGGACAACAGGGAATACTCATACACTACTGGTAGAAATGTAAACTAGTGCAGCCACTATGGTAAACAGTATGGAGGTTCCTCAAACAAATTTGTAAAAATAAAAGTACCATATGACCCCGTAATTCCACTTCTGGGTATTTATCCAAAGAATATGAAAATATGCATGTAACCTGAAAAGATACATGCATCCCCTTGTTCACTGCAGTATTATTTACAATAGCCAAAATATGGAGACAACCTAAGTGTCCAATGATGGATGTACAACAGATAAAGAAAATGTGGTATATATATATAATAGAATATTACACAGTCATAAACAAAGAAGGAAATCTTGCCATTTGTGATATCATGGATGGATCTTGAGGGCATTATGCAAAGTGAAATAAGTCACACATAGAAAGATAAATACCCTATGTTCTCACATACATGTGAAATCTAAAAACAAAACAAAACAGAACAAAAGTCCCAAGCTCACAGATACAGAGAACATTTTGGTAGTTGCCAGAGGCATGGGGTGGGGTAGGCGAAACGGATAAAGGGAATCAAAAGGTACAAACTTCCAGTTATAAAATAAGTCCTGGGGATATAATGCACAGCATGCTGAGTTCAGTTAACAATACTGAATTGCATATTTGAAAACTGATGGGAATAGCTCTTATAAGTTATCACAAGAAAAAAAAATCTGTAACTACATATAGTGACAGCTATTAACTAGGCTTAGTGTGGTCACTTTGCAATATATATAAATATCAAATCACGTTGTACACCTGAAACTAATATGTTATATGCCAATTAATTATACCTCAATTAAAAAAACAAACTTGTGCACAAATGTTCATAGAAGCATTATTCACAATAGATAAAAAGTGGTAACAACACCAATGTCCTTTAAAAGTGAACAGATAAACAAAATGTGATACAGCCATACAACAGATTATTCAGCCATAAAAAAAGGATTGAAATACTGAGAAGTGTTACAGCATACATTAACCTCATGAGCCTTATTGTAAGTGAAAGAAGCTGGACATAAAAGGCTATATATTGTATGATTCCATTTATGGGAAATGTGCAGAATAAATAGATGCACAAGGACAGAAAGTAGATTAGTGGTTGTCAGTGTTTAGTAGGAATGGGTAAATGGGGAGTATATGCTAATACAACAAAGTTTCTTTTTGTGGTGATGAAAATGTAAAATCAGTGGGCGATGGTTGCACAACTTTATATTAAAACCCACTGAACTGTATACTTTAAGAGGGTGAGTTTTCTGGTATATGAATGGTCTCTCCCTTTTTAAAAAAAAGATGGTGGGGTCATTCTCCACCATTGGAGTTTGGGCTAGTGACTTGCTTTGACCAAAGAATGTAGCAGGTGTGAGACTGTGAGATTTCCAAGCCAAGGCCTGAAAGAGGTCTGCAGATTCCACTATCACCTCAAAGGCTAGTTTCCCTGAGAATGAGAAACACACAGTGGGAGAGAGGTGAAAAGAGCTCTCTTTGACCATCCAGTCCCTGCAGAGCCACCAGCTAACTTCTGCCTTATTAATAAGCTTAGGTGAAATCAGGTGAGCCTAGCCCAAACTGCTCAACTACAGAATTATGAGCAAATAAAATACTTATAACTTAAAAAAAGGGAAAAAAATTCAATATCCTAATAACTCCCTAAACACTGTACATTTATTTTTACTTCCTTTGTCATTTTAAATTATGCTATAATAAATATTTTAATGAACAGTGCCTTTCCTATTTGAGAAATTTAGTCCTTCCTAACAAGATAAGCTCAGTCTAGTAATTGACTAGTAAAATAACCCAAGAAGCTAGATTTTCTTAAAAGTTCACAAAACTTTTAAAATCATACACTCAAATCTGGCATTGCTATTCCTACAGTTTAACTGCCCTGAATCAGTGACACTGAATCCCATCCTCAAGTCTTGCTAAGATCTACGTTCCAGACTTTACTGGGTCATGTTATAGTGAACCCAGATCACAATTTGTTTTCTTATGTGAAACATTTTTAAAACATTTGTTAACAATATCTAAGATGATTCTCTATAGGACCATTTCTAGAAACTGAAGAATAAAGCTCTATCAATGTGAAATAAACATAATTTACCTTCATCAAAAGTCATAAATAAAGAAGGTGATATGCTTTCCATTGTAAGTGAAAACTGCATTTCTAAATCAGTCTAGAAAAGTATAGTTTTGATTAGATTGTGATATTGAAACATTTTACTTTTCTAAGCAAAGCCTGAAAATGATTTATTTCCATTAAAAGGTAATTTTCTATAAAACTATAATTTTTTTGAAATCATTTAGCAAGATGGCGGAATTAATGGTGTTACCAAGAAAATACTTCATAATACCAAATTCCTACTTTATTATCTCAGTGGCTACTAGCAAAATTAAATATATACTAATACCAATCATAAACTCGATTTCAGTATCTTCCTTTAAATCATACATAGAAAAAACTCATTTTAAGTTTTCATCTGCTAAGACATTATTAGTATTTAACAAAATTTCTAACAGACAACTATTACTAATGTTGTATAAGATACTAATGCAAAAATTGAATTAAAAAATAAATTCTAGCTCTCTAGTTCAAAAGAAAATAATCTCATCTTCTTAGGCCCTTCTTCAAAGTGGTAAAGGATGTATTAGTGGTGCCAGCACTTACTCAAAACAATACTTCACCTCTGCATAATTTTTCCCAAAGACACAGGTGTTAATAAAAATGAACAAAACTAGATTTTGCATAACCTAATGCATAAATGAACTTTATCTTCAGTTTTATAATATTATGCAATTATACATATCATCAACTCAAGAGTGTTGAACTTCAGCTAAGCAGTAGCAACACAAAGAACAGCCCAAAGATTATAGTTAGAGAAGTATCTGAAATTGAAGAAAATTACTATCAGCTTAAAAAGAGGTTATTAGTCAAGAGAAAAAAATAGATATTTTTGACAGAAAATAACAGTGGTGGGAACTTCTAAAGAGCATATAAAAGACTTATTTCTTTAAAGCATCTTTTAACTGAGGATAATAATGAATAATGTACTGTGTGGACAGAAATGTCACTGAGGGGGAAAAAACCAAAATGATTATTTCATTAAAAATCTTACTTAACAAATGTGTGAAAAGACAATGTGATATTTTAAAATTACTTCAAGAAGTCTTACATTCAAAATCAGAAAATATGTTCTCTGGGTAAAGTCATAAACTACATATAGATGCAGAACTTACTGCCTGTGCTTGCTTAATAAACTCAAGAATATCTTCTTTTAAAGCCTGATGAATTTTTGCTGGGCCTTTATCATCCCAGAGACAGACTGCATGCACATCCCTGAAAAAATAAAGCAGTTAAACAAACATTACCACTAGAACAGAACAAAGACAAACTCATGTTTAGTTCTGTATTAATGTAGTTTCCATGGATCATGTTAGACCAAGCTAATGGTGCTTGAACTCATTTATGTGATTCTTTGTAAGTTAACCCACACATAATTTATTTCTATTTTTATTTTCTTGGTCATTATTTTTCTCCTTAAGTGTCTACTACTTACTGTATAAAATACTTTTAATTATAAAGATATGCTCCCATCTCCCAATCCTTCTCCCAATATTAGTATTTTCTTGTACAAAAACAAGTATAAATCCTTTTAAGTCTTCAATACAATATAAAGTTCTATCTTTAAAAAAATTAAGTCACTTAAATTTCACTACAGCATATTTCCTAGCTTCCCTCATATATTCATTAGAACACATTCATTATCACTGTGTCTAATTTAAAAAAATGAAAACTCTCATAAATTAGTATACGAAACTCTGAACTTAAAAGGCTGACATATTTTACCCAAAGGTCATTTATTATAGAAATATATTTAATATTAGTGCAACATGTTCACAAAAGTTAATTTCTTAATTATCAACCTGCAGAGCAGAAAAACTTATAACAAAAGTAAAGAATCTTATATCAAGGATTCTTTTATGCAAACAATGTTCCCCTGTGATTCATTCAGAACCTAATGGAACCATTGCTTTTAAAAATGTCAAAGAAATCAAAACCTCTCCAGAATTGGAACATTATAACAATGGCTGAACAGTCTGTTTTATGTCCAGATTCTTAGGGGCATCATTATAACCCAAAGTTTTGGCTACATATTAATTTGAACTTGCTTTTGTCATTTGTTAAATTCAGCTTAATAGTGGTATCTTGCTCACTGCCTAGGATGCAGTAAACACACACACAAATATTTGTTAAGTAACAACATAATAGGCAACATCTGTTTACTATGTGCCAGATACTATTCCAAGTTTTTTTAAATTCATTTAACTTTTACAACTTGGAAGTAGTACTATTTTTATTGTGATTTTACAGATGGGGAAACCGAGGCAAAGAAAAGTTAAGTAACATTCCCAAAGTTACATGGGTAATATATAATGGAACCAGGCAACTGGACTCAAGTCCACACTAAACCATTTCCTCAAATTTACTCTTGCACTCCTCCAATCCATTCAACAAACAGTAGCCAAAGTGATCCTTACAAAATGTAAATTAAATAAAATCTTCATTACCACTGTACTTAAAATCTTTCAGTGGCTTCCCACTGCTTGCTGAGTAAAGTATAAAATGGTTAACTGACCCCAGTAATACTACTGCAATCTCACCTCATGACTAAAGGAATCCAGAGTGTAAAAGATGAAATTGATACAAAAAATGATTATAATTCATTTGTTTACAACTACTATGCATATAAACAGAAGATGGTTTAGGAACCTAAGGAGAGGTGGAAGTGAGAGGTAGAGAGGAAAAGGGAAGGCTCCCTGGAAGAGTTGAATCCTGAGTTTAATATCAAAGAACAGGTAGGCATTTGCTAGGCCAAGGGGTAAGAGAGTGGGGTTAGAATATTTTATGAAGAAGTAATACTATGCATGAGTAAAGAATTATGGATCACTATAGTGTTTGCAGTGAACTATGAGCAAATCAATATGGTTAGGGTATGAAGTGTGAAGTGGGAGGTGGTAAGCAAGAAAATGGGCAAATTAACCCTTTTACTGACCCCTCCATTCAATCATAGTCCCACTGTATCCATCCATCCACATAAATCTCTCTCCAATTTGGACATTTGCATTTATCACCATGACCATGGTCAAAATCACCATCATCTCTTAATAGGTTTACTATAATAAAAGTTAACGTGTATTGACTGCTAATTTTATGCCAGACACTTTCACATACTGACTCACATGTTAGTTTGGGTTTTCCAAGAAGCAGATGCTACTAGACATGCAGGAGACTTGTTGAAAGAAATGCCTGTGAGGGAAAATGGTAAGTGAGCTACAGAAGTGCAAAGTGGTAAGCCTCCAATGCAGGTCTGATCTCATAGGGAAGAGTGGAAAGGAAGGTTGAGCAGCAAAAGTCTCAGACTGCAGTGCAGTTCTGAGAAAGTCTGGTAAAGCTGTTGAGAGTTCTAAACAAGTCATCTACTGGAGGTGTCCCATTCCTCCCCCAAATAGGGCCACCTTAGTATCCTTCCATACTCAAACAACTTCTGGGTGCATGTCAGAATGGCTCAAATGTGACTTGAATCTCGTAAGGCAAGAGGGAATGCTGTTGGTCAAGGGTGTGGAGTTGGGTAGGTCCCTAGAAATCTTATCCAAGAAAGAGGCAAACGTGTGACAGACTTAGTGCATTTTCTTTAGATCCCCCTCCTCAACTTCCAGGTACTCCTATGTGTTGCTACATCAGTGAAGAATGTCCTCAGTATATTTTTTCTTATTCAAAACACAATACTCCTTACCCCCACATAACAGAAGATGTCAAGTTTTGTGGCCAATTTTTATACACATTTTGGGGATGTATTATAATATACTTAAGGAATGTATTATGATAACAACCTTAAATAAAAGGTAAAAGGTAAAAGGATAATACCCTTTCTCTCCCGAATCCTACTTTCTTCTATCCCAGAAGTAACCAAGCCTGAATTTGCTTTTTTTTCCTCCAAGTTTTACAACACACTATAAGTTCTGAACTTTATAGAAATTGTAACAAATCATTTTTTTCAAATGATTTTTTCACTCAACATTGCTTCTGATATTTACCCGTATAGATGCATTAGTTTTAGTTCATTCACTTTGTTATATCAAACGGCACTTTAAACATATTGATTCATGTGTACTTAAGTCTTCTGAGAAGCAGATGTGATTAGACATGCAAGAGATTTGTTGAAGCAAATGCCTGTGAGGGAAAATGGGTAGTGGGCTACAGGAAGCAGGGCAAGAAATAAGCCCACTGGTGGGAGTAAGAGTATACAATAAATATATGAAATTAAGTCTGAATGGAATATATAAGCAAAGTGCTTATACTTATTTTTATTTTTTAAATATATATATTTTATTAATGTATTATTGATATACACTCTTATGAAGGTTTCACGTGGAAAAACAATGTGGTCACTACATTTACCCATATTATCAAGTCCCCACCCATACCCCAATGCAGTCACTGTCCATCAGTGTAGTAAGATGACACAGATTCACTACTTGCCTTCTCTGTGCTACACTGTTTTCCCCATAATCCCCAACACCATGTGTACTAAACAAAATTCCCCTCAATCACCTTCTCCCAATCCTCCCCACCCACCCTCCCACACCCTCCCCTTTGGTAACCACTAGTTCCTTCTTGGAGTCTCTGAGTCTGTTGCTATTTTGTTCCTTCACTTTTACTTCGTTGTTATACTCCACAAATGAGGGAAATCATTTGGCACTTGTCTTTCTCCACCTGGCAAATTTCACTGAGCATATCCTCCAGCTCCATCCATGTTGTTGCAAATGGTAGGATCTGTTTCTTCCTTATGGCTGAATAGTATTCCATTGTGTATATGTACCACATCGTCTTTATCCATTCATCTACTGATGGACACTTAGGTTGCTTCCATATCTTGGCTATTGTAAAAGGTGCTGCAATAAACATAGGGGCACATATGTCTTTTTGAATCTGAGAAGTTGTATTCTTTGGGTAAATTCCAAGGAATGGGATTCCAGGGTCAAATGGTATTTCTGTTTTTAGTTTTTTGAGGAACCTCCATATTACTTTCCACAACGGTTGAACTAGCTTACATTCCCAACAGTAGTGTAGGAGGGCTCCCCTTTCTCTGCATCCTTGCTGGAATTTGTTGTTCTTAGTGTTTTGGATGCTGGCCATGAGGTGATATCTCATTGTGGTTTTAATTTGCATTTCCCTGATGATTAGTGGTGTGGAGCATCTTTTCATGTGTCTGTTGGCCATCTGAATTTCTTCTTTGGAGAACTGTCTCTTCATATCCTCTGCCCATTTTTTAATCAGGTTATTTGTTTTTTGGGTGTTGAGGCGTGTAAGTTCTTTATGTATTTTGGATGTTAACCCGTTGTTGGATATGTCATTTACAAATATATTCTCCCATACTGTAGGATGCCTTTTTGTTCTGTTGATGGTGTCCTTTGCTGTACAGGAACTTTTTAGTTTGATGTAGTCCCATGAATTCATTTTTGCTTTTGTTTCCCTTGCTTGAGGAGATGCATTCAGGAAGAAGTCATTCATGCTTATATTCAGGAGATTTTTGCCTATGTTGTCTTCTAAAGGCAAAGTGCTTTTAAAAAGGGAACATACTGTAAGGAAAATTCTCTTTAAGTACTTACCTGTATTAGGAAAATCAGGAAGTTGGGGAGTGGGAGAGAGACAAAGTAAAAGATTTTCAAAGGTTTCAAGGGGACAGAGAAAAGATGGGAGAAGCAAGAGGTAAGATGTACAAAGGTCTCAACTTCCTTGAGTAGAAAGGAAGTAAAAGAGAAACACTGCAGCCTTGGTATGAAAAATATGTTATTTTGCTTTTATTTAATAGTAATATCATATGCTTCTGATTGAGAGTGAGAAACAGGAAAGTAGCCACTAATGGAGATGAACTTTCAGATAACAAAAGCAAGGAAAAGAAAAAGGAAACAAGACTATCTAATGGTGATAAAAGTTGCAGAAGCAATAAAAACAATAGTATCAGTTATAACATTAAACCTGAACTGAACAAATTATCCTATTAGAAAACAATATGCATTCAAAAGGACAAATATATGATTCCACCTATACGAAGTACATGAATAGGCAAATTCATAGAGACAAAAAGTACAATGGAGGTTACCAGGGCCTTGGGGGAGTTACTGTATAGAGCTTCAGGTTGGGATGATGAAGTTATAAAAATGAATAAGGCTGATGTTTTGCACAACACTGGGAATGTACTCAAAGCTGCTGAATTGTACACTTAAAAATGGTAAATTTTATGTAATGTATATTTTACCAACAATTTTTTAAAATGGAAAACAAATAGTGTGTGTTAAGAGATACTAGGCAAACACAAACCAAAAGAAAGCAGGGTGGCAATATCCAAAGAGGAATATGAAGTTAAAGTAACTAGAGAAAAGAAACATTATGTAATGGTAAAAAACATTATTTATGAAGATACGTGCATTTACACCAAAAAAGAATTGTGTGTGTGTGTGTGTGTATATATGCAAAACAAAGATAATTAGAAATGTTAATTAATTCCTAAAAATACATTGGAATACCTTAAAACACCCTTATTATCAGTTAGGATGCACTCAGCTGAAAACAACATTAAACTCAATTAATAGTGGATTACACTTATTAGGTTATTTTTCTAACATGACAAGAAGGAGAGAGGTTAGGCAACTGTTGGTGTTCAGAGACTCACCAAGATCTTTCTCTTTCTACTCTGTGATTATTAGTATGTTAGTTTCTTATCTCTGTGAATGTTAAACGGGTAAAGGGAGTACAGTGCCAGGCACATTAGCTTAATTCATCTCAAAAGCAAAAACTTCCCTAGAAGCCCTTGCATAGACCAATTTACCAGAATTGTATTACATGGTCACCCTAACAGCAAGGGAGGCCAAAGAAGAGAGCATAAAATTATCCAACCTCTATAGTGGAAGGTATACGCAAGGTAAAGAGAACAGGGAATGGCTTCAACTAATCAAAAGTGTCTTTCACAAAATCTCTCAACATCTGAAAATCTAGAAGAAAAAAAAAGAGGAATTTAAAAATACAATAGATATGACTTATTAGAGATTCTTCCAACTCTCAAGAAGATTATTTTTTCCAAAGAGCACCATGCACACATATAAAATTTTTATTTTTCTTTAAAAGCACAATATGTGCTTACATTTTTTAACTGAGGATTATACAATAAAATGCACAAATCTTAGCTGACAGTTTGAAAAACTGTAAAGGTATCTGTATAGGTTATTTCTTTGATCATAATCCATAAATAAATAAATAACAAAAAAGATTCACTTTTTAGAAATGAAGCTCCTACGTTAATGCCTGGGTTAAAGAAAAAAAGAAAATTACTAACAATCAAGAAAGCAATAAAAAGGAAAACACCATAGCACAAATATCAGTAATAAAGGCAGTATTAGGAAAAAAATACATAGCTTTGAATACTTTTGCTTTAGAGAGAAATACAAAAAAATAAAAACTAAGAATTCATCTTAAATGAGAAAAAGAACAAACAGAGAAAAGGGAAAGACATTGGTAAACAATGAATCTGATGATGAAAAATGAAAATAAATGTAATATTCTTTCCAGAGAACTAACTTTTGCCTTTTTTCTTTTCTCAATTATACAATTATTTTGTATTTCATTTATTTTGTCTTTCCTCCATTCTACTTTCTTTAGGTTTAATTTGCTAGGATATATTCTCTATTCTTGAAATGTAAACATAGATCACTGACTTTTACCTATTTTCCTAATATACACACGAAGGCTAAACTCCTTAGCATTTAAGCACTATTTAAGTGCATTCAGCAAGTATCAAAATAATTTCCATAACCTGGTTATGTGAAAAGACCTCCAAAAAGCATCAACTGCTTAAGAGCCAGATTAAAGAAAAATATATAAGACTAGGGATGAAAAATATGCTATAATCACATATATAAGATAAATATACTACTTGTAATTCCATAGCAACAATATCTAAACCTAGAGGAAACTGAAAATAAGTGTGCAAATAGGTATTTAGTTTTATTCCCAATTTTAAATGAAATGCTTCCAACATATTATTGGGATAATGTTTGCTGTTAGCACATGATGACCTTTATCAGAATGGTTTTTTTCTTCTTGCATTTGAAACCATTCATTTTCAGGCAATGCCTCTTTCTCCTGTCCTTACTCCTCTGCAATACTGGTCCATAAAGATGACAGGGCAACAATGTTTCACTTTTCTATCAGGGGTCTTTAAGTAATCTTAGAAGCATGTTTTATTTCTAAATTTTTTAATATGGAAATGGAGATAAAGATAGCTCAGTCAGTTGGATAAGGACATGTGGAAAAAAGCCCTCCTCTCTCTCTTTTTTTAATTGAAGTATTGTTGATATACAATCTTATATTGGTTTTGAGGATACAACAGAGTGGTTCAATACTTACCCATATTATTAAATCCTCATCCCCATTAGTGCAGTTATTATCTGTCAACCTAGGAAGACGATCCAGAATCACTGACTAACATCTCCATGCTGTATATTACCATCACTGGGAGCAATTTATATTATGATAGGGAAATTCTGGGCCCTTTTATACCCCTCACCAACACTAAACCCTCCCCCATGGTAACCACCAATCACTTCTCAGTGTCTTATGAGTCTACTGCTATTTTCCTTTTCTTTTTTTTATTAAGGTATCATTGATATACACTCTTATGAAGGTTTCACATGAGAAACAATGTGATTACTACAATCACCAATATTACCGAGTCCCCCCCATTGCAGTCACTCAGTGTAGTAAGATGCCACAGATTCCCTACTTGTCTTCTCTGTGCTACACTGTCTTCCCCATGATCCCCCCCACACCATGTATGCCAATCATAATAACCTTCAATCCTCTTCTCTCTCCCTTCCCCCCAACCTTCCCAACCCCTCCCATTTGGTAATCACTAGTTCCTTCTTGGAGTTTGTGAGCCTGCTGCTGTTTAGTTCCTTCAGTTTTGTTTTGTTGTTATACTCCACAAATGAGGGAAATCATTTGGTACTTGTCTTTCTCTACCTAGCTTATTTCACTGAGCATAATACCCTCCAGCTTCACCCATGTTGTTGCAAATGGTAGGATTTGTTTCTTTCTTATGGCTGAATAGTATTCCATTGTGTATATGTACCACCTTTCCTTTATCCATTCATCTACTGATGGACACTTAGGTTGCTTCCATATCTTGGCTATTGTAAATAGTGCTGCAATAAACATAGGGGTGCATATGTCTTTTTGAATCTGAGAAGTTGTATTCTTTGGGTAAATTCCTAGGAGTGGAATTCCCGGGTCAAATGGTATTTGTATTTTTAGTTTTATGAGGAACTCCCATATTGCTTTCCACAATGGTTGAACTAATTTACATTCCCACCAGCAGTGTAGGAGGGTCCCCCTTTCTCCGCATCCTTGCCAGCGTTTGTTCTTCTCAGTCCTTTCTATGTTGGCCATCCTAACTGGTGTGAGGTTATATCTCATTGTGGTTTTAATTTGCATATCCCTGATAATGAGCGAGGTGGAGCATCTTTTCTTGTGCCTGTTGGCCATCTGAATTTCTTCTTTGGAGAAGTGTCTGTTCATATCCTCTGCCCATTTTTTAATCGGGTTATTTATTTTTGGGTTGTAGAGGTGTGTGATTTCTTTAGACATTTTGGATGTTAACCCCTTGTCAGATAATGTCATTTACAAATATATTCTCCCATTTTGTAGGATGGAATTTTGTTCTGCTGATGGTGTCCTTTGCTGTACAAAAGCTTTTTAGATTGATGGTAGTCCCATTTGTTCATTTTTGCTTTTGTTTCCCTTGCCTGAGGAGATGCATTCAGGAAAAAGTGGCTCATGCTTATATTCAGGAGATTTTTGCCTATGTTGTCTTCTAAGAGTTTTATGGTTTCATGACTTACATTCAAGTCTTTGTTCCATTTCGAGTTTACTTTTGGGTATGGCAATAGACAACATGATTCCGTTTCCTTCTCTTGCATGTAGCTGTCCAGTTTTGCCAACAGCAGCTGAAGAGGTTGCCATTTCCCCAGTATGTCTATAGCTCCTTTATCGTATATTAATTGACAACATATGCTTGGGTTTAAATCTGGACTCTCTAGTTTGTTCCATTGGTCTATGGGTCTATTTTTGTGCCAGTACCAAATTGTCTTGATTACTGTGGCTTTGTACTACAGCTTGAAGTCGGGGAGCATAATCACCATAGCTTTATTCTTCCTTCTCAGGATTGCTTTGGCTATTCAGGGTCTTTGGTTACATATGAATTTTAGAACGATTTGTTATAGTTAATTGAAAAATGCTGTTGGTATTTTGATAGGGATTGCATTGAATCTGTAAATTGTTTTAGGCAGGATGGCCATTTTGACAATATTAATTCTTCGTATCCATAAGCATGGGATGTATTTCCATTTATTGGTGTCTTTGTTAATTTCTCTCATGAATGTCTTGTAGTTTTCAGAATATAGGTCTTTCACTTCGTTGCTTAGGTTTATTCCTAGGTATTTTAGTCTTTTTGATGCAATTGTGAATGGAATTGTTCTCCTGATTTCTTTCTTCTAGTTCATTGTTAGGGTATAGGAATGCAACAGATTTCTGTGTATTAATTTTGTATCCTGCAACTTTGCTGAATTCACATATTAGATTTAGTAGCCTTGGAATGGATTCTTTAGGATTATTTTGTATAATATCACATCATCTGCCAAGAGTGACAGTTTAACTTCTTCTTTACCAATCTGGATGCCTTTTATTTCATTGTGTTGTTTGATTGCCTTGGCTAGAACTTTCAGTAATATGGTGAATAAAAGTGGGAAGAGTGGGCATCCTTGTCCTGTTCCTGTTCTTAAAGGGTAAGATTTCAGCTTCTCGCTGTTAAATATAATGTTGGCTGTGGGTTTGTCATATATGGCCTTTATTATGTTTAGCTACTTGCCCTCTATACCCATTTTGTTGAGACCTTATATCATGAATGGATGTTGAATTTTGTCAAGTGCTTTTTCGGCATCTATGGAGATGATCATGTGGTTTTTGTCCTTCTTTTGGTTGATGTGATGGGTGACGTTGATGGATTTTCTATTATTGTACCATTCTTACATCCCTGGAATAACTCCTGCTTGATCATGATGGATGATCTCTTTGATGTACTTTTGAATTCTGTTTGTTAATATTTTGTTGCATCTATGTTCATCAGGGATATTGGTGTGTAGTTTTCTTTTTTTGTGTTGTCTTTGCCTGGTTTTGGTATTAAGAGTGCTGCTGACCTCATAGAATGAGTTTGGAAGTATTCCCTCCTCTTCTACTTTTTGGAAAACTTTAAAGACAATGGGTATTATGTCTTCACTAAATGTTTGATAAAATTCAATGATAGAGTCTTATGATCCAGTGGTTTTGTTCTTACTGGTAA
Organism: Phataginus tricuspis; assembly: GCA_029783875.1. Lineage (NCBI taxonomy): Eukaryota > Metazoa > Chordata > Mammalia > Pholidota > Manidae > Phataginus > Phataginus tricuspis. The sequence goes on from JAQQAC010004253.1 coordinate 3,269,819, forward strand.
CGGGTCTGTTCATATTTTGTTTCTTCCTGGTTCAGCCTTTGAAGGTTGTATTTTTCTAGAAAGTTGTCCATTTCTTCTAGATTATCCAGTTTGTTAGCATATGATTTTTCATAATATTCTCTAATAATTTTTTGTTATTTCTGTGTTGTCCGTAGTGGTTTTCCCTCTCTTTTCTGATCCTGTTTATGTGTGTAGACTCTTTTTTTTCTTGATTAAGTCTGGCTAGGGGTTTATCTATTTTGTTTTTTTCTCAAAGAACCAGCTCCAGCTTTCATTGTTTCTATTGTTTATTCTTCTTGATTTTATTTGTTTCAGCTCTAATCTTTATTATGTCCCACCTTCTACTGACTTTGGGCCTCATTTATTCTTCTTTTTCTAGTTTCGTTAATTTTGAGTTTAGACTTCATATGGGATTGTTCTTTTTTCCTGAGGTAGGCCTGTATTGCAATACACTTCCCTCTTAGCATGGCCTTAGCTGTGTCTCACAGATTTTGCGGTGTTGAATTACTGTTGTCATTTGTCTCCATATATTGCTTGATCGCTGTTTTTATTTGGTCATTGATCCATTGGTTCATAGAATCCATTCCAACTGGTTACTCAGGAGCATGTTGTTAAGCCTCCATGTGTTTGTGGAATTCTTCATTTTCTTTGGATAATTTCTAGTTTCATACCTTTGTGGTCTGAGAAGCTGGTTGGTACAATTTCAATCCTGAATGTACTGATGCTCTTAGTGTGTGGCCTAGTATGTGATCTATTCTTGAAAATGTTCCATGTGCACTTGACAAGAATGTGTATCCTGCTGCTTTTGGATGGACTGCTCTGTAGATGTCTGTTAGGTCCATCTGTTCTAATGTTCAGTGCCTTTGTCTCCTTACTTATTTTCTATCTGGTAGATCTGTCCTTTGGAGTGAGTGGTCTGCTGAAGTCTCCTAAAATGAATGCATTGCATTCTCTCCCCCTTTAATTCTCTTAGTATTTGTTTCACATACATAGGTGCTCCTGTGTTGGGTGCATAGATTTTTATAATGGTTATATCCTCTTGTTGCACTGACACCTTTATCATTATGTACTTTCTTTGTTTCATTACTTTCTTTGTTTTGAAGTCTTTTTGTCTGATAGAAGTACTGCAACTCATGCTTTTTTCTCCTTATTGTTTGCATGAAATACCTTTTCCCATCTCTTCACTTTTAATCTGTGTATATCTTTGGGTTTGAAGTGAGTCTCTTGTAGGCAGCATATAGATGGGTATTGTTTTTTATCCATTCAGTAACTCTATTATGTCTTTTGATTGATTGGTGTTTTCAGACCATTTACATTTAGTTAGATTATCAATAGGTATGTACTTATTGCCATTGCAGGCTTTAGATTCGTGGTTACCAAAGGTTCATGGGTAACTTCCTTACTATCTAACAGTCTAACTTATGTCACTTAGTATGCTATTACAAAAACAATTTAAAGGTTCTTTTTTTCCCCCTCCTCTATTCTTTTTATATTAGGTATCATATTCTGTACTCTTTGTCTATCCCTTGACTGACTTTGGGGGTAGTTGATTTAATTTTGCATATGTTTCATAATTATTTGTTCTACTTTCTTTACTCTGGTTATATTTCCTCTGGTGACAGCTATTTAGCCTTAGGAACACTTCCATCCACAGCTGTCTCTCCAAAATACACTGTAGAGATGGCTTGTGGGAGGTAAATTCTCTCAGGTTTTCCTTATCTGGAAATTGTTCAATCCCTCCTTCAAATTTAAATGATCATCTTCTGGATAGCCTATTCTTGTTCGTGGCCCTTCTGCCTCACTGCATTAAATATATCATGCCACTCCCTTCTGGCCTGTAAGGTTTCTGTTGAGAAGTCTGATGACAGCCTAGTGGATTTTCCTTTGTATGTGATCTTTTTTCTCTATCTGACTGCTTTTCATACTGTGTCTTTATCCTTGATCTTTGCCATTTTAACTACTATATGTCTTGGTGTTGTCTTCCTTGGGTCCCTTGTGTTGGAAGATTTGTGTACCTCCATGTCCTGAGGGACTATCTCCTTCCCCAGATTGGGGAAGTTTTCATCAATTACCTCCTCAAAGACACTTTCTATCTCTTTTTCTCTCTCTTCTTCTTCTGGTACTCCTATAATGCAAATATTGTTTCGTTTGGATTGGTCGCACAGTTCTCGGTATATTTTCATTCCTAGAGTTCTTCTTTTCTCTCGGTTACTCAGCTTCTTTGTATTCCTCTTCTCTAATTTCTATTCCATTTGCTGTCTCCTCCACTATATCTAATCTGCTTTTAAATCCCTTCAGCGTATGTTTCATTTCTTATACTGTATTCCATAATGAATGAATCTCCATTCGGAATTGTTCCCTGAGTTCTTGAATATTTTACTGTACCTCCATGAGCATGTTCATGACTTATTTTGAAATCTCTTTCAGGAAGATTGATGAGTTCAGTTTCACTTGACCCTTTTTCTGGTGATTGTGGGATTTTGGTTTGAACCAGGTTCCTTTGGCGTTTCCTATTTTTAGATGGAGCCCTCTAGTGCCCAGAAGCTCTACTCTCTGGAGCTGCTCATCCCCTGGAGCGATTTTGGGGGTCGCAGGGGATTGGCACGCGCTGATGCCTGGGGGGAGGAAAGAACTGTTTCCTGCTTCCCAGCTGCTATGCCTGCCTCCACTGCCAGAACCAGTGGGACAAGCACACAGGTGTAAGCCTCTCTGCTTTGCATTTGTAGCTGTCGTAGGCGGGGCTTCCCACTGGGTGGCCTAACGCCCGCGCAGGGGCTGCCGTTTTGTGAGCTGGTGCAGGCTGGTCAGGAGGAAGGCACAGCAGGCTGCGTATCCCAGTGGGTGGGGGACCTTGATGCTGTGTAGCCAACTAGGGGGATGCAGAGCCTGAAGCTCCCAAAAGTTCCCAAACTGCTGGGCATAGTGTGCCCAATTTTGTCTACCTGTCCTTTCTCCTCAGCAGCAGGCTCTATGCAATCCTTGCTCCTTTAGCAGCCCTCTTGCTGTTAGGAAGTCTCTCAGACAGCTCGCCTTTCTTTTGTCCCAGAGCAGCTGGATGTGGTTCCCTGTTTTCCACAACCGGCTGGAATCTCAGTCTCTCCAGGTATTCCCCGTCTTAGCTTTCCAACCCCACTAATCTCCAGAGCACCACACAATGTACGTTCATGCTCCCAGAGCAGATCTCCAGGGCTGGGTGTTCAGCAGTCCTAGGTCTCCACTCACTCCGCACTCCACTTCATTTCGTCCTGCCAGTGATTTGGGGTTGGGGTGGGCTTGGGTATCTCTGGACCATGGCTTTGGTGTGTTACCCTGTTCCATGAGAGCTGTTCTTTTCTCCAGGTGTATGCAGTCTGGCTGAGCCTTCTTTCCTGTTGCTCTTTCAGGATTAGTTGGATTAATTATATTTTCGAATTATATGTGGTTTTGGGAGGAGGCCTCTGTCTCACCTCTCATGCCCCCATCTTTAATCTCCTCCTGCTATTTTCTTGTTTTTTTTTTTTTTTTTTTTTTGTATTCCACAAGTGAAATTATATGGTGTTTGTCTTTCTCCACCTGGCTTACTTCATTTAGCATAATATCCTCTAGGTCCATCCATGTTGTTCCAAGGGGCAGGATTTCTCTTTTATGGTAGAATAACATTCCATCATGTATATGTACCACATCTTCTTTATCCATTCATCTTAGTGATTGTAAATAATGCAGCAATAAACACAGACCACACATATCTTTTCTTATGAGGGATTTTGTTTTCTTTGGGTAAATTCCTAGATGTAGGATTACTGGATCATATGCTATTTCTATTTTCAGTTTTTTGAGGAACTTCCATACTGCTTTCCACATTGGCTGCATCAATTTACTTTTCTGCCAACAGTGTAGGAAGGTTCCCTTTTCTCCACATCCTCGTATCCTGATGGATGTTATTTCTTGTCTCTTGGATAGTGGCCATTCTATCTGGTGTGAGGTTGTATCTCATTGTGGTTTTGATTTGCATTTTGCTGATGATTAGTGATATGGAGCATCTTTTCATGTGTCTGTTAGTCATTTGTATTTCTTCTTTGGAGAAATGTCTGTTGGGATCCTCTGCCCATTTTTTAATTTGGTTATTTGGTTTTTTGGTGTTGAGGCATGAGTTCTTTACATATTTTGGATGTGAACCCCTTATCAGATAAATCACTTACAAATATATTCTCCCATACTGTAGGTTGCCTTTTTGTTCTGCTGATGGTTTCCCTTGCTGTACAGAAGCTTTATCGACGTCGCCCCACTTGTTCATTTTTTGTTTCCCTTGTCCAAGATGTGTCCAAGAAACAATTGCTTATATGCTATGATCAAGAGATTTTTGCTTGTTTTCTTCTGAGTTTTATAGTATCATGCCTTACATTTAAGTCTTTAATCCGTTTCAAGTTTAGTTTGTGTATAGAGTTAGACAACAATCCAGTTACATACTCTTGCATGTATGTCCAGTTTTCCCAACACCAGTTACTGAGGAGGCTGTCTTTTCCTCATTGTATATTCACGGCTCATTTATCATATATTTATTGACCACGTATGTGTGGGTTTGGCCTCTCTATTCTGTTCCAGTCATCTATGGGTCTGTTCCTGTGCCACTACCAGACTATTTTGATTAGTGTAGCTTTGTGGTATGGCTTGAAGTCAAGGAGCCTAATACACCCAGCTTTGTTCTTCTTTCTCAGGATTGTTTTGGCTCTTTGGGGTCTTTTGTAGTTCCATATGAATTTTAGGATTATTTGCTCTAGTTCGTTGAAAAATGCTACTGGTATTTTGATAGGGATTGCACTCAATCTGCAAATTGGTTTGGGCAGGATGGCCAGTTTGACAACATTAATTCTTCCTCTCCATGAGCATGGGACAGATTTCCATTTATTTGTGCCTTCTTTAATTTCTCTCATTGAGTGTTTTACAGTTTTCAGAGTACAGGTCTTTCACCTCTTTCGTTAGGTTTATTTATAGGTATTCTATTCTTTTTAATGCAATTGTAAATGGAAACTCTTTCTGCTAGTTTGTTGTTAGTATATAGGAATGCAACAGATTTCTGTGTATTCATTTTGTATCCTCCAACTTTGTTATTAGTCCTAATAGTTTTTTGGTGTAGTCTTTAGGGTTTTCTATATATCATGTCATCTGCATGTAGTGACATTTTAACTTCTTCCCTTACTAATTTGGATGCCTCTTTTCTCTGTGTTGTCTGAACTGCTGTGGGTAGGACCTCCATAACTATGTTGAATAAAAGTGAGAGAGTGGACATCCTTGTTTTGTTCCTGATCTTAGAGAAAAGGCTTTCAGCTTTTTGCCACTGAGTATGATGTTAGCTGTGGATTTGTCGTATATGGCCTTTATTTTGTAGTGGTGCATACCCTCTATACACATAGAGTTTTTATTCCATTTTCTACAGGTGAGGGTGGTCTGTTTTGCAGTCTTCAGGTCTTTTTCAGGGTCAATTGCACTGGTTGCAGTTGCTTCCTTGGTGTTTCTGTGGGAGGTGATTACCACATTGCCTTCCTACTCCACCATCTTTTCCCCCCTTCCCCTTTTATATTTTATTTTAGAAAGATTATTTACCCTTACGTGTTTTTTCTTCATCTACTGAGATGAACAATTTCTGATATGATTTTTGTCTTTGTTTTCTTTCAATTTTCATTTTTCTTCTTTTTGTTGATTTCTCTCCTTTGAATTTTTGTTTACTATCTAAGAATCTGACTTAACTTTCTTGTTAAGTTATTGTGAACGCTGTCTGATGTTTCTTTATCTCTCCCTTCCTATTCTTCCTCCTCCTTTCTTTATATATTAGGTGTTTTATTCTTTGCCTTTAGTTAGTATTTGGATGGTCTGCTTTATTTGCTATGATTTTATTTTCTCTGGTGACCTCTTTTTAGCCTTAGGGGTGCTTCCCTCTAGAGCAGTCCATTTAAGATATCCTGTAGTGGTGGTTTATGAGAGGCAAACTCTCTCAACTTTCCTTTGTCTTGAAATTGTTTAATCCCTCTGTCATATTTAAATGATAATCCTGCTGGATACAATATTCTTGGTTCGAGGCCCTTCTGTTTCATTACGTTAAATATATCATGCCATTCTCTTCTGGCCTGTAAGGTTTCTGTTGAGAAGTCTGATGACAGTCTGATGGGTTTTCCTTTGTAGGTGATCTTTTTTCTCTCTCTAGCTGCCTTTAATACTCTGTCTTTATCTTTGACCTTTGCCATCTTAATTATTATGTGTCTTGGTGTTGTCTTCCTTGGGTCCCTTGTGTTGGGAGATCTGTGGGCTTCCGTGGACTGCGAGACTATTTCCTTCCCCAGCGTGGGAAAGTTTTCAGCAATTATTTCTTCAAAGACACTTTCTATCCCTTTTTCTCTCTCTTCTTCCTCTGGTACTCCTATAATGCGAATATTGTTCTGTTTGGTCACACAGTTCTCTTAATATTCTTTCACTCCTAGAGATCCTTTTATCTCTCTCTGCCTCAGCTTCTCTGTATTCCTGTTCTCTATTTTCTATTCCATTAACAGTCTCTTGCACCTCATCCAGTCTGCTGTTAAGCCCATCGATGACTTGTCTCATTTCTGTGTAGTCTTTCCTCACTTCCTCCCTCAGCTCTTGCACATTTCTCTGGAGATCCGTCAGCATGGCTATGACTTTTATTCTGAATTCTTTTTCAGGAACACTGTGCATGTCCATCCCTTCAGGTTCCCTCTCTGGGGTTGTCTGGGTCTGAAGCTTTGTCTGTACCATATTCCTGTCTTTTCATGGCTATAGAATTGGTTGCTGGTAGTTGCCACGTATGGCAGCTGGGCTCTTTATGACCGCCTCACGGGGTGCCGAGTCCTTTTAGGTGTAGCTGCCCGCCGGTGCGCTGAGGTGGGGGAGCACTCGGGTCCCGCTGTGTCGCGGCTCCGTATCTTACCCTCCTCACCAGGTGCCGAGTCCTCTCAGGTGAGGCTGCACACTGTGCGCTTTCCTGTGTATTTTGGTCTCTCTTTTAGGGATAGTTGTATTTGCTGTGTTTTCGTGGATAAATATAATGCTGGGAGGAAATTTCTGCCGCTCTGTTCACGTCGCCATCTTCCCGGCTCCTTTGAATTTTTGATTCAAGATTATTTTTATAACCCCAAAGGCTGTGTGAACATAATGAACTGAGTTTGGAGTGTTCTGTTTGTATTCTTCATAGTGGTTTCTGTAGGATAATTTTTATCAGCTAAAAATTGGCTTTTAGTTTTGAGATGTGATATCTGAAGTTTTTTTTTGTATTTATACTTTATGGTCAGGATTCCTAATTTGAGAGTACTTCCTGTGTTTATTTTAATAAACCTCAATTTCTTTAATGGCTGATGTTGGTAATAGCAGAGGAAAGAGTACCTACTTCATTTCTGCAGGATCGTTAAGTCCTCTTAATCCTTACTTGTCTGAAAATAAGTTCATCTAATCTTAAACTTGATTAGGTATACTATGTTCAGAATAATTTCCCTTCAAATATTGAAAAGAAATGTTTCATCAACCTCCTACATCCAATCTGGCCAATGTGAGGACAGTGTTTTGTTTGACAGATAACTGTTCTTTCTATTAAGAATTGGAAATATTTTCTTTATTCTTGGAATTCTGAAACCTCTTAAGGACGTGTTTAAGTGTGGTTTTTTAGCACTTTCAATACAAAGACTTGCATAGATGTGTGGAAAAGGATGATAGATTTCAACTCTGCGAAAATTTATTCTTATACTTTTGGCCTATATCCTCTCCTCTATTACTACTGTTCTCTCCTTCTGGAATTCCTTTAAAGTAGAAGTTAACCTTATTCTAGATCCTCCATATTTCTTAGTTTTTATTCAATTTTTCCATGCCTCGTCATTGTTCTACATTGAGGTAGAACTCTTCAGTTTTATTTTACTAATTTGGTCTTTTTTTATTTAGTTGTTTTATTTTTCATTAAAAAAATCTCTATTTTGACTATTTCCTTTTCAAAGTAATCTCTTTCATTTTATTTCTCTGATATAAACTGGAACTTTTTAGGTTCTTTTCTATACCTTGCATCATGTTTCCTGTAATTCTGAGGGATAGCCTCTAAGATGACCCTCAGTGATTCCTGTCTCTTGGTATTCACACCTGTGTATAGGTTCCTTCTACAGTGCATAATTTGTTCTTGTGACTGGTAGCATACAACAGAAGTGATGGTTGTCACATCTAAAATTATGTTATATAACACCATAACTTCTGTTTTTGGAGCACTCTCTCTTATTCTGGGGAAAGCAAACTGCTCCAATGTTAAGAGTCCTATGGAGGGGTCCACATGGTGAGGAACTAAGCAGCTAGTGAAGAACTGAGACCTGCCGACAATCATGTGTAAGCTTAGAAGACCATTCAGTCCTAGATGAATCTAGGCCTCTGTATCTTTTGCAGAGAGCTTCACTGCAACCTCATGAGACCCTGACCTAGAACCACTCAATTAAGCTGCTACCAGATTCCTAACCCTCAGAAACTGTGAGATAATAAATGTGCTATATAATGAGTCATAAGAAGTACATATTAGATCATTCATGTGACCAAACATATATTTCCCAGGTATATTTGGTCTTCATCCACAGTTCCTGAAAACACTACAGAGTCTTAATGATAAAATGAGTGTTTTGTCATGTCAATGAGAGACTTCTGGACCCCACCCAAAAGCAAGGCTGGAAGTTCAATCAGCTAATGGCCCATAATTTAGTCAATCATGACTATACAATGAAGCCCTCATAAAACCCCCTGAAAAATCTTATTGCTCTCTGCTCTGTTGGGTCCTATTTCTCAATCAGAGAGCACCTCTTTGCTTGGAAAATCAGAACACTCCCATGTGCCACTGAGCTGGGCCCCAAGCTCCACAAGGATAGAAGCTCCTTTATTTGGGACCTTGCCCTATGTCTCTCTTCATCTGGCTGTTAACCTGTATCCTTTACAGTATAATTTATTAAACTTGTAAATGTGTTTACCTGAATTCTGCGAGCCACTCTAGCAAATTAATCAAACCCAAGGGGAAGGTCATGGGAACCTCCAATCTGTAGCCAGGTCAGAAGCACAGATTAACTGCCTGGAGCTTGCAATTAGTGTCTGGGGTTGGGGGTAGGGGGCAATCTTGTAGGATGGAGCCCTTAACTTGGAAAATCTAGCGCTGTATCTGGGCAGACAGCATCAGAACTGATCAGAACACTCAGCTGGTGTTCAAGAATTGCTTAGTGTTATGTGTGGGAAGACTCCCCCGCACATACTTATACACATTGAAATCAGGTCCCGGAACCTGAATGGAGTTGTACTACTATTACTGCTGTGTATAACTGTGTTTTTGTTTTATATATATATATATATATATATATATATATATATAGGGAAAACACACCCTTGCAAAATGTTTGTTTTCAGCTGCCAGATTTTAGGTTTTTTTATGCAGCAATAGATAATTAATATTCACAGATACAACAAAGAAGGTAAGGAGACAGAGGACTATTGTAATCATTCAGGGAAGACAGTGGGAAAAATTACAGCTGAGGTGGAAAGAAGTTCAATTCAAGAAATAATTTAATAGAAATCTATGAAACCTAGTAATCAATTGGATATGAGGGAATAAAAAAACAGCTTCCAGAGTTTTGGTTTAAGACATGCACAACAGATTTTTTTTTATTCTAAATTTGGAGTGGTTATGGAACTTAAGAGACAGGCATATACATAGAACAATAAGCTATGAATCTTATTAAAGTTCAACTTAGAAGTAGAATAATCTGGATTGTTTATGTAGGTATGAAAATTTGGTTAAAAGAATAAGCAAAAAAATGAAACTCTGGAGGAAACCAACATTCAAGGAGCACACAAGGATGAGTCAGCCAAGAGATAAGAGAAAAACCAGGAGAAAGTGGTATCAAAAACCAACTGAGGAACAAGAAAAATATCTCTTAAAAATTTACAGTGAAGATACATTTCTTAAAAATAAGGTCTCATGAGTTGAAAATGATTTATATTTAATTATCACATCAATTTAATGAACCAGAGTCAAACCAAACAACTTGTATCTAGAATAGCAGTTCTCAGCTAAGGAATGTAATGTCCCCTCAGAAGGACATTTGGAAAGGTATAAAAGCAATTTTTGGTTCAATAATGAGGGATAGTGAAGAGAGTACACAGGGAGTGTCCACTACCTGAGTATGTAAGGGTGAAGGCTAGAGATGATAAGCATCTGGCAATTTGCAGGACAATCTTTTAAAACTACCTAAAATGCCATAACACTCCTTCTGAGAAACAATAATATAGATTATGAAAAAAGGGGGATCAAATACTGTGGTTTAATATCAGTACATTATTTTAGTACCACAGACTTAGAAAGATATAAATAACCTAAATGTTATTAATTAATATGGTGAAATAGGCTAAAATTTGGAAGGCTTTGAAACTTTGTAGGTCTTGCAATTTTGATGATGCATAATAAAGTATACAGGAATCCTTTAACCTGAAAGGACTACATACTGAGCTTCCTTGGATAACTCCAAGAAGAGCAAGGATTTTTAAAAACTAACTGTAGGGAGTACAAAGTTATCAACCATTTCTGCTTAGAAGTATACTTTAAGCAGGGAACACCATTACACTACACTCCTTTTCTCAGTCAGGAGTACACAGTGAGTAAGTACTATTCTAGATGACAAATCTATTATCAACACAAATTGCAAAAAAATAAAAAACATATTCATAAAACAGTTTACTCAAATATTTTAAGAAAAAATATATATGCATGAATGCTATAAAGTTTTAAAATGTCTTCAGCTGTTTCTTATTGGCCTCCAATTTCTCAAAAGACAGACTCATGGGTATCAGATTAATATTATGTAACAAGTTCTACATTATTTAAAGAAATTAGACTATTTTCTTAGGTAATAATGAGAAAAAATGAGCACAACTTAATATGTATAGATTATTTACTCACACATCTACAATTCATTGATATAGTATTTCACTGGTGCACTGTGGGGTAAATGGCAGAATTTCCAGAATCTCCCACCTGGCCTTAGTCCATTTATGTATCAATAGGTGTTCAGCATTGCAGAGCTTCCCGTCAATCTGGAGTAAGGGGTGAAGAGAAGATGGCCGTTCTCTCCTCCCCTCCCTTCCTGGTACATAACTGTACCTTCCAGACCTAATCTGGCATCTGCCAGTCACCAAGGACCCACCCCATGGAGCTCCTCCAGGAAAAGGCAGGCAGGAAGTAGAGAGCACGAGCTGCGGTTGGAGATAGGTGGTGCCCAGCCTGGCTAGCGACTATAAGAAACAAAAGCCTTTCTCCGAACCTAACCTTTCCCTTGACTTATTTTGGTTTCACCGGTTTCATAGGGGACTCACCTGGGTCAGGAACATGCTTTCCCCTGGAGCTACAGGCACCACAAAATTTATAGCAGGTTTGAGACTACTATCCTTAGGAAGACATGCTTGCAAGGTTGGCCCTTGGCTGGCATCTGGGAACTTGGATTTTGGGAGGGTTCTCACCATTTCCTGATAAGGATGCTCACTCTTACTAAACCATTTACATATACAATCTGATTTATGCTGAACTCTTGCTTTTCATCTAGGAGTTTGGAATTTTGGTTCATGTAAGGCAGAGGCATGACATGTGACTACGGGACCAGATGCCAGTAAAAACCCTAGGGAATGAGTCTTTAATGAGCTTCCCTGGTTAATAGCATTGTACATGTGCTGTCACAATTAGTTGCTGGAGGAATTAAACATATCCTGCGTGACTCCATTAGTACAGAATGCTTGGAAACTTGCATCTGGTTTTCCCCAGACTTTGCAACATGCAGCTTTGTTGTATTTTGCTTTGTATCCTGCACTGTAAATCAGAGCCATGAATACAACTATATTTTGAGCCTTATGGTTCTTAGCAATCACTGAACCTAGGGGTGATCTTGAGATTGACACAGCTGGTGTCAGAAGTGGGATTCTTCAGAACAACCAAGTCACTTAAACACTGTAAAAGCATTCTTAGGGAAAAGGGAAGGATAAACTGGTAGGATGATGAACTCCTGCTGCCTGTGTAGCTATGAAATCATACATAGTATTAAACAGCAGCTGAATTGCTACCTATTGTGAGAAGTAAGAGTTACCTATGAAATCTGAAGATGACAGATCTAACCCCAGGAGAGTTGCTTGCTGGCTTGCTGCTTTTGGCCATGTTGACTAAAATGAGAGGAGAAAAAGCACAGCCTGGATGACACCTTTGGTTTTTGTTCTTATTTCCAAGTGAGAACAGAAAACTCTAAAAGGTTCTAAAAGTTAAGCTTTGGGTGAACCAAAAATGTTACACATTTGTGTTGTTCTCTCCCTCAGGCATCAGGAAACAAAAGTTATATCAGATCCCAAAGCTGGAGAACACTTTAGAAAAATCATGGAAGAAAATTGTGGGGATGAAGGTAGCGGGGAGAGGAAACCATTCCAGCTATTTCTTCAGCCTAACCATTGTTGCTGTAGCAGTCCATCCATGCCCCTTGCATTCTAGTCAGGATCTCCCAGTAACTGTAATGTTAGTATTATAAATGCTGAATTTGCTGCTGCAGTTGAACAAATTTATAATGAAGAAAAAAGGACCAGCAGAGGTTCAAAAGATGACTTTGTATTTTGTGGTTCTTGCATCTGGAAGCACGATAAAAAAAAAGTAAAATATTATATGTTTGTACTTTCATAAATGCTAGAGGGATCACATCAATCAGGAAAAGCTTCAAAATAAAAGTTAGTGGGATACAAATTCCTTGCTTTTTCTGCTGGTGAGAGGATTGGAATTTAAGCTGAGTATTGGAAACAGAATAAACCTCCATAACAGATGATATTTACTACTATTTTTACCATAATGTCTCTGAGAAAAGGGAGACAACATGAAAACAAAGGAATTCTCCAGACAGAAATATACTTTTGGAGTTTGAAAAAGCAGCTTTTAGATGCCACTGAGCTCTTATAAAATCAGATGTCTGGTACTTACAGGATAATGACTTTCCAGCCTGAGTGGATCAAACTGGTAAGATTAAAAAAAAAAAAACGCTTAGAAAAGTCTTGCTTGTCATGTAACTATCTGGTCTGCAGCATCTTGGCTTTGCTACCGAAGAAAAACTGCTGGTGTTTGCAGAATCCTAAATTCACAGATCCCAATTGACAGGATCTGACTCTATGTTGAAACATGATACTGCCTGCTATCGGGCTGTTTCAACCTCAACACCAGGTGTGCTGAACTAAAGCAAGCAAGCAAGCATATGGTCAACAAATAGGACTCTGACCCTAGGGTTGTGGAAAACTCAAGACACTCTCTGTGGAGCCATAAACTGAAAACATCATGGATTCTGGCTGGACCATCTGAATTACTTGCAGATACACATAGAAAAGGGCTTATTCTCTGAAGGGGCCATGTGAAGTCAAACTATTGACTGGCTCTATTTACCCGACTCAGAGACTAAATGCATTCCTAACTTGTGGTTAGTGTCAAAAGCTCCAAGTTGGGAGAGGGCACTCTACCTAATCCTTACAGATTGGATACTTGACCCTCCAACTCAGGGATGTCTCACTGCTATGCACTTGTGGTCATTTTCTGAATTAGTTGCACGTTTCAACAATGGATTAATATTAATCTTATTCTATTCCCCCCTTCATCTCACACTCCTTGTACACACACCTGAGTACAATTTGGTTATTAAATGCAACTATCTCCAAAAAGATAAACTCTTTTCTAGGCTGCTCACTAGATAATTAGAACAAAAGGGTGGAGTAACATAAATCTATTTTGAAAATTTCTGAAAATTCAGGATTTAATCCACAGCAATTCCTAAATATGATATATCTTTCTATAAAAATGTCTTTCAGTAAAAGTGCTTTTGTTCCTCTTGCATGTCTGGATGACTGGGAAAAAATGAAGTTTTCCTTACTGAATGGGACACAATGATTTTGTAATGGAGAAAAAAAACAAAACTTGGCACCTGGGGAGGCATAGAGAGAGGAGGACAACATTAATGAATTTTGTTTTTCAGAACTATTCCTGAGAGCTTTCCCCTCTTCCTAAAGGAAAACTTCTGGTGTGAGTTTTCAATGCTACTGTAAATACTTTAAATTTAAACTGACTGCTGAGCTTCCAGTTACACCCAACAGTGTTGTGAGACAAACGGGAACAGCCTCAGCTCCTACACTTTACCCAACAGAGTACCTCTAAATGTCATCCACACCAATGAGGCTAAAGAACTAGAATCATGGATAAACAAAATTATTTGGAACTAACTGCCTTTAGGCAAGTCCATCTGAAAACAAGGCCGGAACTGAATTAACTGGATAGGACTGGGAACTCTAGAACAAAAGGCCCCATGGGAAGAGGACACACTGGTGGCCTTGTTAATCTATACTAATCTATAGCTAATGTGTGTCTTGCTTGGTGTACCCTAACAATTGTAAACTCTATTTCCAGGGGTACATGTGCCCTCTGAGACTGTACTTCTTTGTGTATATTCTGAATACCATGACACTGCTTCAACTCTGGAAGGCTTTAAGGTCTGCTTCAACTTATGGGCCAGAGTTGTGCTATGCTTGAATTGATACTTCAAGCCATGTGAAAAAGGTTCATACAGAAACTAAAGAAGAAAGCCACCTAGTTTTCTAAGATGAACCTCATGATTGATGGGATTTATCTTAAATAACTAAACCTAGGACCTCTATGAGGCATACTGAGATCAATACTACAGACTGTTCTTGACTTGCTTCGTGGGGTCCTACTGATTACAATTTTGCTTTAAAAACATTGTAGCCAAAGGGCAAGATTTAACATAGAAGACATGAGACTGAATTCCTTAAAAAAGCCTGCTTGGCCTTGGCTGGCATCTGGGAACTTGAACAGAATTAGAACAGTTTCTGACACTAATACAAAACCTTCCTGAAATGATAAGAATGGTTCTCTGTACCTAAACTGTGTACAAACAAAATGGTTCACACTGAACATCCACTCTCTTTCTGAGAGTCTGGAATTTTGGTCCCTGCCAAGCAGATGCCACCTGTGTGACCGCGTACAAATAAAAATAATGGGTACTGAGTCTCCAGTGAGCTTCCTTGGTAGACAACACATCACATGTATTGTCAATCTTGTTGCTGGGGAAATTAAATGTGTCCTACATGACCTGACTGGGAGAATACTCTTGGAAGCCTGTGTCTGTTTTTCAAGAGACTTTAAACCTTGTACATTTCCTTTCACTGATTTTTTGTATCTTTTTCCTGTAATAAACCACAGTTTTGAGTATGACTGTATGTTTAGTCCTATGAGTCCTCCTAGCAAATCACTGAACCTAAGGGGTGCTCCTGGGAACCCCCAACACAATTTGAAATAATTTTAAGCAGGTAAAATCCAATCTAGAGTCAACATTCCATTTGGATTTAGAAATGCATCACAAAAATGTCCTTTATGTTAGCAAAAATTTAGAATTAATGGATTACTTACGAAAATAGATCAAACCACTGCTGTTTTGTAACAGATTCCTGGCGTAAAAGCTTCAAAACAATTGGACGCATGAAATCCCATTTGTCTTCAAACTGAAGAGAACCTTTATTCTTAAAAAAAAAAAAAAAAGTTTAATTTAAATGCAGTTAAATCAAGTGTCCATTATTTTTCTCTCTTAAGAGCTAGCTAGAAAAATGCAAGATCTGAAATTTAAAAGAATTACTTTTCCATAATGATATCACTATATACTTGATCTGGTATCAAGGAATCATATAAAAGACAAAACTAATTTTATAAAAGTATAGTGAAGACTAAAAATGGTCGAACAGGAAGGCAAGAAGGAAACCTCCTCCCAAAAAAAAACAAAAAAGGAAAATACAGCAAATCCAACTAGACCTGAAAATGACCTGAAGACTGCAGAACAGGCACACTACACCTGGGGAAGAGAAGACCACACAGAGAAGGGTGAGGCAGCAAAGCTAAGATGGAGTGGGAGCCAAGCCCTCCCCCTACACCAGCCTACAGAAGGGAGAAAGGAATGGAGCAGGGATGAGGTAGGAGCCCAGGAGTGCTCACACCTGGCTCTAAAGATCTGCTCTGGGGGCATAAGCCCCCATTACATTGGGTTCCGGTGATCATCGGGGCTGGACACTAGGGGCAGGTGGAACACTCTGGGAGGCTGAGAATCCAGCCAGTGTGGACGGCAGGCATGCTCCACCAATCCTGAGACCCAAAGCAGAGGTGGCAGTTTGAAAGACTTGCCAGCAGTGGGAGGGGTACCAGAGGTGACCAGGGTTGGATGGAACACTCTCCTCAGGAGAAAGAGCAGGTGGAGGATACCTCCCTTGTCCTTCGTCGGCTCAAGAGATCAGAAATTCTTGGGAGTCCCAGATGCTCCATCCCCCTTGCTGGCAATGCAGCCTTAAGGCACCTCCCTGCGTGCTGCTGGTAACCAAACAACTTGGCCCAGCAGCAGTATCAGATTTTCTGCCTGGCAGAGGCAGAGGGAGACTCTCCCAGCTTGCTTGTCTCCATTTTACCCCAACCAGAGAGGAGCCTGGAGGAGCCAGTCCCAAGAGCTCCTTCCCTCCCGCAGGTGTCCAAACCTGCTGCTGCACATCTGGCAGGGGCACATTGGCCCGCTGACACTATTAACTGTCCTCCATTGCTGCAGGACAGGCAGAGGGTGGCCCCACCCACAGCAAGCTCAACAGAGATTCCTGTGCTGAACACAAAGGCAGCAAGCAGCTCAAGCAAACTGCCCACCCACTTAGACCACTACAGAAGTCAGAAAGAAAGGCACCCCTGACACACCCAGCCACAGCACACGAACAACTGGGGCCCCCAGAAAATAGAACCAGGTACTAGAGTGTACAGAATCTTGAGCTTCTGGGCACCACAGCACACTTTCTTTATAAAGCTATTATTTAGACCAGAGAGCATAGCAGAGACATCTAATAAAAAGGAAGAAACAGAATTCCTGAAAAATTAGCAGGCAGAGGAACTTGATCCAAAGAAAACTACAAGCAGAACCCCAGAAAGAGGGCTAAATGAAACACAGATAACCAATCTTCTTGATAAAGATTTCAAAATAAAAGTCGTAAACATGCTCATGGAATTGCAGAAAAGTATTTAAGATCTCAGGGAGGATTTCAACAAAGAGTTAGAAAATGTGAAAAAGAGCTACTCAGTGAGGAATATAGCATCTGAAATGAAAAATATGCAATGGAGGGACTTAAAAGTAGATTAGATCATACAGAGGAGACGATAAATGAAATTAGAGAACAGAAAAACAAAGATGCTGAGGAACAGAGAGAAAAAAGGATCTCTAAGAATGAAGAATAAGAAAGCTATGTGACCAATCCAAACAACAAGATTTGCATAACAGGGGAACCAAAAGGAAAAGGGATAGAAAGACAAAAGGACAGAAAGTCTCTTTAAGGAAATAATTATTGAAAAATTCCCCAGTCTGAGGAAGGAAATAGATACACAGGTCATGGAAGCACAGAGATCCCCTAACAAAAGGAACCCCAGCAATACAACACCAAAACATATAATAATTAAAACAGCAAAGATAAAGGATAAGGAAAGTGTGTTGAAAGCAGCCAGAGAGAGAAAAAAAATTACTTATAAAGGAAATTTCATCAGGCTATCACCAGACTTTTCGACAGAAACTCTACTACAGGCCAGAAGGGAGTGGCATGATATATTTAATGTACTGAAACAGAATGACCTCCAATCAAGAATCCTCTACTCAGGGAGATTATCAAATTTGAAGCATGTATCAAACAATTTCAGGATAAAAGTTGAAGAAATTCACCACAACTAAGCCAGTTTTCCAGGATATGTTAAAGGGATTGCTATAGATGGAAATGACCCTAAGGATAAATAGCTTTCACCAGTGAAAATATGCCCACATAAAGGTAGCAGACCAACTAACTACCAAGCAAGTCCATAATTAAAACAAAACAAAAGAAGCAAAATCAACTATACACAAAATCAGTCAAGGGATACAAAAAAGTGCATGTGATGACATCTAATAAGAAAAATGTGGAGGAAGAAGATGAAGGGAAAAAAAGTACCTTTAGACTGTGTTTGAAATAGAGTAATCAGCAATTTAACACAGACTATTATATAGTAAAGAAGCTATCTTTGAACCTTTAGAAACCACAACTAAAGCCTACAATAAATACACAATACAAAAGTAAATTAAAAAAAGAGAAATCCCATTAAAAATTAAAGAAAACCATCAATAACGAGAAGAATGTAAGAGTGGAAGAAAGGAGCAGAGAGGAGATATAAAAAACAGCAAAAAGCAACTAATAAAATGGCAATACGTACATAACTATCAATAACCATCTTAAATGCAAATGACTGAATACACCAATCAGAAGACACGGAGTGGCAGAATGGATAAGGAAACAGACCCATCTATACACTGCCTACATGAGACTCATTTCAGACACAAAGACATAGACAAACTAAAAGTGAAGGGATGGAAAAAGATATTTCATGCAAATAATATAGAGAAAAAAGTAGTAGTAGTACTTATATCAGACAAAATAGATTTCAAAACAAAGTAACAAGAGAGAAGGAAGGACATTACATAATGACAAAGGGATCAGTCCAACAAGAGGATATAACCATTATAAATATCAATGCACCCAACATAGGAGCACCTAAATTGTAAAACAAGTATTAACAGAATTAAAGGGGGCAACAGATTGCAACACATTCATTTTAAGAGACTTAAACACACCACTCACATCAAAAGACAGATCAACCAGACAGAAAATAAATAAGGAAACAGAGACACTGAACAATACATTAGATGAAATGGACTTAACAGATATCTACAGAACACTCCTCCCAAAAGCAGCAAGAGACACATTCTCAAGTATACAAGGAACGTTTCCAGAATAGATCACATACTAGGCCACAAAAAGAGCTTCAATAAATTCAAAAAGATTGAAATTGCACCAACCAGCTTCTCAGAACACAAAGGTATGAAACTAGAAATAAATTACACAAAGAAACCAAAAACCACAAACAAAAGGAGGCTTAACAACATGCTCCTAAATAATCAATGGATCAATGAACAAATTAAAACAGAAATCAAACAATACATGCAGACAATTGAAAACAAAAACACGACAGCCCCAACAAAATCTGTCGGTTGTGGCAAAGGCAGTTCTAAGAGGAAAGTACATAGCAATACAGGTTTACCTCAAGAAACAAGAACAATCCAAAAAAATTCTGAAATCACAAAGAAATTGGAAAAAAGGAAATTCAAAGTCAGTAGAAGGAGGCACATAATAAAATTAGAACAGAAATAAATTAGAGAATACTAAAACAGAAAAAAATCAATTAAACCAGGAGCTGGTGCTTTGAGAAAAGAAACAATATAGATAACGCCCTAGCCAGATTTACCAAGAAAAAAAGAGAGGGTATACACATAAACAGAATCACAAATGAAGAAGGAATAATCCCAATGGATACCTCAGAAATGCAAAGGATTATTAGAGACTACTATGAAAAATTATATGCCAATTAATTGGACACCCTAGAAGAAATGGACAACTTCCTAGAAACACACAACCTTCCAAGACTGACCCAGGAGGAAACAGAAAATCTGAATAGATCAATTACCAGCAATGACACTGAAATGATAATCAAAAAACTCCCAAAAAAACAAAACTCCATTACAGATGGCTTCACAGTCAAATTCTACCAAACATTTAAAGAAGAGCTAGTACACATCCTTTTAAAAATATTCCAAAAAAGTAGAAGAGGAGGGAGTATTTCCAAACTCATTCTATGAGGCCAGCATCACTCTAATATCAAAACTAGACAGACACTACAAAAAAAGAAAATTATAGACTAGTATCCTCGATGAACATAGATGCAACAATCCTCAACAAAATATTAGTAAACCAAATAAAAAAATACATCAAAAAGATCACCATGACCAATGGGGGATTTATTCCAGGGATGCAAGGATGATATAATACTTGTAAATTAATCAGTATGATACATCATATCAACAAATAGATGGATGAAAACCACATGATTATCTCAATAGATGCTGAAAAAGCATTTGACAAAATTCAACATCCATTCATGATAAAAACTAAACAAAATGGGAACAGAGGGTACGTACCTCTACATAATAAAGGCCATATACAACAAATCCACAGCCAACATCATACTTAATAGTGAAAAGCTGAAAGGTTTTCCGCTAAGATCGGGAACAAGACAAGGATGAGAAGACAAGGATGCTCATTCTTACCACATTCTTTCAACATAGTGCTGGAGGTCCTAGCTACAGCAATTAGACAACACAGAGATAAAAGTCATCCAAATTGGTAAGGAAGAAGTTAAACTCTCACTATTTGCAGATAACATGATATTATACAGAGAAAACCCTAAAGAATCCACCAAAAAAACCCACTAGAACTAAGAACAATTCATCAAAGTTGAAAATTCAAAATTAATACAAAGAAATCTCTTGTACTCCTATATACTAACAACAAGCTAGCAGAAACAGAAATCAGGAAAAGAACTCCATTTATAATTGATTCAAAAAGAATAAAAATACCTAAGAATAAACCTAACCAAGGAGATGAAAGACCTATAATCTGAAAAATGTAAGACACTCATGAGAGAAATTAAAGACAACAAAAAATGGAAATATATCCCGTGCACATGGATAGGAAGTATTAATATCAAAATGACCATCCTGTCCAAAGCAGTTTACAGATTCAATGCAGTCCCTATCAAAATACCAACAACATTCTTCAATGAACTAGAACACATAGTTCTAAAACACTATGGAACCACAAAAGACCCCAAATAGCCAAAGCAATCATGAGAAGGATGAACAAAGCTGGGGGGATTATGCTCCCTGAATTGAAGCTCTACTACAAAGCTACAGTAATCAAAATACTTTGGTACTGGCACAAGAACAGACCCACAGAAAAATGGAACAGAATATAAACCCACACACATATGGTCAATTAATATACAATAAAGGAGCCATAAAAATACAATGGGGAAAAGAAAGCCTCTTCAACACATGGTGTTGGCAAAACTGGACAGCTATATGAAAGAGAATGAAACTGGATTTTCTAAACTCAAACACAAAAGTAACCTTGAAATGGATCAGAGACCTGAATGTAAATCATGAAACCATAAACCTCTCAGAAGAAAATGCGGACAAAGATCTCTTGAATTTAAGCATGAGCAATTTTCCTGGACACATCTCCTTGGGCAAGGGAAACAAAATAAAAAATGAACAGTGGGACTACATCAAATGAAAAAGCTTCTGTATAGCAGAGGACACCATCAGTAGAACAAAAAGGTATCCTACAGTATGGGAGAACATATTTGTAAATGATTTATCGGTTAAGACGTTAACATCCAAATAGATAAAGAACTCACATGCCTCAACACCCAAAAAGACAAATAACCCAATTAAAAAATGGGCAGAGGACATGAACAGATATTTCTCAAAGAGGAAATTCGAATGGCCAACAGGCATATGAAAAGATGCTCCACATTGCTAATCATCAGGGAAATGCAAATCAAAACCTCAATGAGATGTCACCTCATGCCAGTTACAATGGCCAATAGCAAAAAGACAAGAAACAACAAATGCTGGCAAAGATGTGAAGAAAGAGAAACCCTCCTACGCTGTTGGTGGGAATGTAAATTGGTTCAACTGCTTTGGAAAGCAATATGGAGGTTCCTCAAAAAATTCAAAATAGAAATACCACTTGACCCAGTAATTCCACTCCTAGGAATTTACCCAAAGAAAACAAGATCCCTGATTCAAAAAGACATATGGTTCCCTATGTTTTTTGCTGCACTATTTGCAATAGCTAAGGTATGGAAGCAAACTAAGTGTCCATCAGTAGATGAATGGATAAAAAGGTGGTACATATACACAATGGAATTTATTCAGCCTTAAAAAGAAAAGAAATCCTACCATTTGCATCAACATAGATGGAGCTAGAGGGTATTATGCTCAGTGAAATAAGCCAGGTGGAGAAAGACAAATACCAAATGGATTCACGCAAATGGGAAGTATAAAAACAAAACATATCTGAAGCAATAAAACAGCAGTGGATGCACAGACACTGAAAAGGGACTAGTGGTTACCAAAGCGCAGGGGTAGGGGAGGGGTTGGGAAGAATGGGTGGAGAGGCAGAAGGTAATTAAGGGGCATTATAATTTGCAATCACAATAGAGGTAGGTCACAGGGAAGGCAGTACAGCATGGAGAAGACAATAAATGACTCTACAACATGCTACGCTGACAGTGACCGCAAAAGTGGGTGAGGACTTGACAATACTGGCGACTGTTGAAAACACAGTGTTGTTTATGTGAAACCATCATAAGATTGCATATCAATGATACTTTAATAAAAAAAAATAATGACCAGTAACCACATGAAATGTCCCCCATCATAATTAATCATGAGGGTAATACATCTTAAAACCACAATACAATGTAACCACACACCACCAAGATAGCTACATTACGAAAGAATGACAATACCAAGGGTTGTAGAGAATTTAGAGAAAAAAGAACTCACATCCTTCTCGTGAAAGTGTAAATTGGCACAACTATTTTAGAAAACTACTTTATTTTTTTTATTAAGGTATTATTGATACACACTCTTATAACGGTTTCATTCATGAAAAAACAATGTGGTTACTACATTTATCCATTATTATCAAATCCCCCCCATACCCCAATGCAGTAACTGTCCTTCAGTGTAGTTAAGATGCACCAGATTCACTATTTGCCTTCTCTGTGCTACACTGTTTTCCCCATGACCCCCAACACCATGTGTACTAAAAAACATAATAGCCCTCAATCATCTTCTCCCTCGCTCCCCACCTGCCCGCCCACGCCCCTCCCCTCCCCTCCCCTTTCATAACCACCAGTTCCTTCTTGGAATCTCTGAGTCTGATGCTATTTTGTTCCTTCACTTTTGCTTTGTTGTTATACTCCACAAATGAGAGAAATTATTTGGCAGTTGTCTTTCTCCACATGGCTTATTTCACTGAGCATAATATCCCCCAGCTCCATCCATGTTGTTACAAACGGTAAGATTTGTTTCTTTCTTATGGCTGAGTAGTATTCCATTGTATATATGTACCACTTATTCGTTATCCACTCATCTACTGATGGACACTTAGGTTGCTTCCGTATCTTGGCTATTGTAAAAACTGCTGCGACAAACATAGGGCTGCATATGTCTCTTTGAATCTGAGAAGTTATATTCTTGGGGTAAATTCCAAGGAGTGGGATCCCAGGGTCAAATGGTATTTCTACTTTTAGTTTTTTGAGGACCCTCCATATTGCTTTCCACAATGGTTGAACTAGCTTATATTCCCAACAGCAGTGTAGGAGGGTTCCCCTTTCTCCGCATCCTCGTCGGCATTTGTTGTTCTTAGTGTTTTGGATGCTGGCCATCCTTACTGGTGTGAGGTGATATCTCATTGTGGTTTTAATTTGCATTTCCCTGATGATTAGTGATGTGGAGCATCTTTTCATGTGTCTGTAGGCCATCTGAATTTCTTCTTTGGAGAACTGTCTCTTCATATCCTCTGCACATTCTTTAATCGGGTTATTTGCTTTTGGGTGTTGAGGCATGTAAGTTCTTTATATATTTTGGATGATATGTCATTTACAAATATTTTCTCCATTACTGTAGGATGCCTTTTTGTTCTGTAGATGGTGTCCTTTGCCATAAAGAAACATTTTAGTTTGATGTAGTCCCATGAGTTCATTTTTGCTTTTGTTTCCCTTGCTCGAGGAGATGCGTTCAGGAAGAAGTTGCTGATGCTTATATTCAGGATATTTTTGCATATGTTGTCTTCTAAGAGTTTTATGGTTTCATGACTTACATTCAGATCTTTGATCCATTCTGAGTTGACTTTTGTATATGGGCTTAAACAATAATCCAGTTTCATTCTCCTGCATGTAGCTGTGCAGTTTTGCCAGCACCAGCTGTTGAAGAGGCTGTCATTTCCCATTGTATACCCACGGCTCCATTATCATATACAAATGGGGTTTATATCAGGGCTCTCTAGTCTGTTCCATTGGTCTATGGGTCTCTTCTTGTGCTAGTACCAAATTGTCTCGAGTACTGTGGCTTTGTAGTAGACCTTGAAGTTGGGGAGCATAATGTCCCCAACTTTATTCTTTCCTCTCAGGATTGTTTTGGCTATTCGAGTTCTTTTGTGATTCTATATGAACTTTAGAACGATTTTCTCTAGTTCGTTGAAGAATGCTGTTGGTATTTTGATAGGAATTGCATTGAATCTGTAGATTGCTTTAGGCAGGATGGCCATTTTGACAATATTAATTCTTCCTATCTATAAGCATGAGATGTGTTTCCATTTATTGGTATCTTCTTTAATTTCTCTCATAAGTGTCTTGTAGTTTTCAGAGTATAGGTTTTTCACTTCCTCGGTTAGGTTTATTCCTAGGTATTTTAATATTTTTGAAGCAACTGTGAATGGAATTGTTTTCCTGATTTCTCTCACTGCTAGTTCATTGTTAGTGTGTAGAAATGCCACAGATTTCTGCGTATTAATTTTGTATCCCGCAACTTTGCTGAATTCAGATATTACATCTAGCAGTTTTGGATCACACAGGGGATTAAAGATGGTGGCATGAGAGATGAGGCACAGGAGTCCTCCTAAAACCGCATATAACACAAAAATATAATTAATACAACTAATCCTGAAAGAGCAACAGGAAAGAGGGCTGTGCCGGACTGCATACACCTAAAGAAAAGAACAGACCTCACAGAACAGGGCAATGTACCAAAGCTGGGCCCTGCGGGACCCAAGCTCTTCCCCCACCCCAGGTAACTGGTGGGAGGAATAGAAACCAAGCAGGGAAGGTGTGGAGGCCTGGGACTGCTGAATACCTAACTCCGGAGATCGGCTCTGGGAGCACAAACCTACAATTCATGGTGCTTGCATGATACTCTAGTGATTATGGAGTTGGAGAGACTAAGATTCAAGCTGATTGTTGAAAGCAGGGATCCATATCTGGCTGCTCTGGGACAAAAGAAAGGGGGGCAGTCTGAGAGACTCCCTAACAAGGAGACCCTTAGCAAGAGGGCTGCTAAAGGGGCATGGATTACACAGAGCTCACAGCTCAGGAGAGAGGACAAGTAGACAAAATTGTCCAGGTGCACTCTGCCCAGCAGGTTGGGAGCTTTGCCATATAGACTCTCATATTAAAGGAGGAAAAAGAAATCTTCTTCTTTAGATGATCATTCGGTGCTCCAGCTCCCTAGCTGGCTGCACAGCTCCAAAGACCCCCTCGAAAATACACAGCCTACAGCGCCTTTCTCCCGGCCAGCCCCACCAGACTTACAAACCGGCAAACCCTACCCTAGCATTAGGTCAGCCAGAGGTATGATCTCTCTATAGCAACTCAAAAGCAAAGCACAGAGGCTTATTCCTGTGTGCTCAGCCCAGTGGTTCAGGCAGTGGAGACAGGCATAGCAGCCAGGTAGCAGACAACAGCTCTTTCCTCCCACCAGGCACCAGTACCAATCCCCTGTAATGCCCGACATTGCTTCAGGGGCTGAACAGCTCCAGGGAGTAGAGCTTCTGGCCACAAGAGGGCACCGTATACAAATAAGAAATGCCAAACGAACCTGGTTCAGAGTAAAATTATTAATACAACTCCTGAGAAAGATTTAAATGATATCAACCTCATGACTCTTCCTGAATGAGAGTTCAAAAAAAAATCATTAACATGCTCAAGGATGAGGACAGACTATTAAAAGCAGCGAGAGAGAAATATAAGATCACATGTAAAGGAAAGCCCATCAGGCTATCAGCAGACTTCTCAACAGAAACCATACAGGCCAGAAGGGAGTGGCATGATGTATTTATTACAATGAAGCAGAAGGGCCTTGAACCAAGAATACTTTCTCCAGCAAGATTATCATTTAAATTTGATGGAGGGATTAAACAATTTCCAGATAAGCAAAAGCTGAGAGAATTTACCACCCACAAACCATCTCTACAGTGTATTTTGGAGGGACTGCTATAGATGGAAGTGTTCCTAAGGTTTAATAGCTGTGACCAGAGGTAATAAACCCACAGTAAATAAAGTAGATCAGCTAACTATAAAGCAAATGCAAAAATGAAAATAAGTACCTCCAAAGTCAATCAAGGGACAGACAAAGAGTACAGAATATGATACCTAATATATAAAGAATGGAGGAGGAAGAAAAAGGACGAAGAAAAAAAAAGAACCTTTAGATTGTGTTTGTAATAACATATTAAGTGAGTTAAGTTAGACTCTTAGATAGTAAGGAAGTTAACCTTGAACCTTTGGTAACCAAGAATCTAAAGCCTGCAATGGCAAAAAGTACATACCTATCGATAATCACTGTAAATGGAAATGGACTGAATACACCAATCGAAAGACACAGAGTCACTGAATGGATAAAAAACAAGACCCATCTATATGCTGCCTACAAGAGACTCACTTTAAACCCAAAGACATACACAGACTAAAAGTGAAGGGATGGAAAATGACATTTCATGAATAATGGGGAGAAAAAAGCAGGAGTTGCAGTACTTGTATCAGACAAAATAGACTTCAAAACAAGGAAAGTCACAAGAGACAATGAAGGACATTACATAATCATAAAAGGGTCAATCCAACAAGAAGATATAACCATTATAAATAGCTATGCGCCCAACACAGGAGCACCTACATATGTGAAACAAATACTAACAGAATTAAAAGGAGAAATAGAATGCAATGCATTCATTCTACAAGACTTCAACACTCCACTCACTCTGAAGGACAGATCAACCAGACAGAAAAGAAGTAAGGAGACAGAGGCACTGAACAACACAATAGAAGAATTGGACCTAACAGACATTTATAGAACTCTACACCCAGAATATACATTCTTCTCAAGTGCACATGGAACATTTTCAAGAATAGATCATATACTAGGTGCCAAAAAAGGCCTTGGTAAAATAAAAAAGATTGAAATTGTACCAATCAGTTTCTCAGACCACAAAGGTAAAAAACTAGAAATGAATTAAGCAAAGAAAATGAAAAATCCCACAAACACATGGAGGCTTCACAACATGCTCCTAAATAACCAATGGATCAATGACAAATAAAAACAGGGACCAAGTAATCTATGGAGAAAAATGACAACAATAATTCAACACTGGAAAAATCTGTGGGACGCAGCAAAGGCGGTGCTAAGAGGAAAGTATATTGCAATACAAGTCTACCTCAGGAAAGAAGAACATCCCCATATGAGCAGTCTAAACTCACAATTAACGAAACAAGAAAAACAAGAACAAATGAGGCCCAAAGTCAGTAGAAGGAGGGACATAATAAAGATTAGAGCTGAAATAAACAAAATTGAGAAGAATAAAACAATAGAAAGAATCAATGAAAGCAGGAGGTGGATCTTCAAGAAAATAAACAAAATAGATAAACCCCTAGTCAGACTGATCAAGAAAAAAAGAGAGTCTACTCACATAAACAGAATCAGAAATGAGAAAGGAAAAATCACGACAAACACCACAGAAATACAAAGAACTATTAGAGAATACTATGAAAAATTTTATGCTAACAAACTGGACAACCTAGAAGAAATGGACAACTTTCTGGAAAAAAAAAAACCTTCCAAGGCTGACCCAGAAAGAAACGGAAAATCTTAACAGACCAATTACCAGCAACGAAATTGAACTGGTGATCAAAAATCTACCTAAGAAAAAAAACCCTGAAGCAGATGGCTTCACCACTGAATTTTATCAAACATTTAGTGAAGACCTAACACCCATCATCCTTAAAGTTTTCCAAAGAGTAGAGGAGGGAAATACTTCCAAACTCATTCTATGTGGCCAGCATGGCTCTAATACCAAAACCAGGCAAAGACCTCACCAAAAAAGAAAATTACAGACCAATATCCCTGATGAATCGTAGATGCAAAAATACTCAACAAAATATTAGCAAACCGAATTCAAAAATACATCAAGAGGATCATACACCATGATAAGTGGGATTCATCCCAGGGATACAAGGATGTTACAACATTTGAAAATCCATCAACATCATCCACCACCACATCAACAAAAAGGACAAAAACCACATCATTTCCATAGATGCTGAAAAAGCATTTGATGAAATTCAACATCCATTCATGATAAAAACTCTCAACAAAATGGGTATAGAGGGCAAGTACCTCAACACAACAAAGGCCATATATGACAAACCCACAGCCGACATTATACTTAACAGCGAGAAGCTGAAAACTTTTCCTTTAAGATCGGGAACAAGACAAGGATGTCCACTCTCCCCACTTCTATTCAACATAGTACTGGAGGTCCTAGCCACGGCAACCAGACAACACAAAGAAATAAAAGGCATCCAGATTGGCAAGGAAGAAGTTAAACTGTCCCTGTTTGCAGATGACATGATATTGTACATAAAAAACCCTAAAGAATACACTCCAAAACTACCAGATCTAATATCTGAATTCAGCAAAGGTGCAGGATACACAATTAATATGTAGATATCTGTGGCATTCCTATACACTAACAATGAACTAGCAGAGAGAGAAATCAGGAAAACAATTCCATTCACGGATGCATCAAAAAGAATAAAACACCTAGGAAAAAACCTAACCAAGGACGTGAAAGACCGATACTCTGAAAACTACAAGATACACATGAGAGAAATTAAAGAAGATACCAATAAATGGAAACACATCCCATGCTCATGGATAGGAAGAATTCATATTGTCAAAATGGCCATCCTGCCTAGAGCAATCTACAGATTCAATGCAATTCTAATCAAAATACCAACAGCATTCTTCAATGAACTAGAGAAAATCGTTCTAAAATTCATATGGAAACAAAAGGACCCCGAATAGCCAAAGCAATCCTGAGAAGGAAGAATAAAGCTAAGGGGATTATGCTCCCTAACATCAAGCTCTAGTACAAAGCCACAGCACTCAAGACAATTTGGTACTGGCACAAGAAGAGACCCAAAGAACAATGGAACAGACAAGAGAGCCCTGATATAAATCCAACCATATATGGTCAATTAATATATGATAAAGGAGCCATGGATATACAATGGGGAAATGACAGCTTCTTCAACAGCTGGTGTTGGCAAAACTGGACAGCTACATGCAAGAGAATGAAACTGGATTACTGTTTAACCCCATACACAAAAGTAAACTCGAAATGGATCAAGGACCTGAATGTATCCATAAAACTCTTAGAAGACAACATAGGCAAAAATCTCCTGAATATAAGCACGAGCAACTTCTTCCTGAACACACCTCCTCAAGCAAGGGAAGCAAAAGCAAAAATGAACTCATGAGACTACATCAAACTAAAAAGTTTCTGTATGGCAAAGAACACCATCAACAGAACAAAAAGGCATCCTACAGTGTGGGAGAATATATTTGTAAATGACATATCTGACAAGGGGTTTACATCCAAAATATATAAGGAACTTACATGCCTCAACACCCAAAAAACAAATAACCCGATTAAAAAATGGGCAGAGGATATGAAGAGACAGTTCTCCAAAGAAGAAATTCGGATGGCCTACAGACACATGAAAAGATGCTCCACATCACTAATCATCAGGGAAATGCAAATTAAAACCACAATGAGATATCACCTCACACCAGTAAGGATGGCCAGCATCCAAAACACTAAGAACAACAAATGCCAACGAGGATGCGGAGAAAGGGGAACCCTCCTACACTGCTGTTGGGAATATAAGCTAGTTCAACCATTGTGGAAAGCAATATGGAGGGTCCTCAAAAAACTAAAAGTAGAAATACCATTTGACCCTGGAATCCTACTCCTTGGAATTTACCCCAAGAATACAACTCAGATTCAAAAAGACATATGCACCCCTATGTTTATTGCAGCACTTTTTACAATAGCCAAGATATGGAACCAACCTAAGTGTCCATCAGTAGATGAATGGATAAAGAAGTGGTACATACACACAATGGAATACTATTCAGCCATAAGAAAGAAACAGATCCTACCATTTGCAACAACATGGATGGAGCTGGAGGATGTTATGCTCAGTGAAATTGGCCAGGCGGAGAAAGACAAGTGCCAAATGATTTCCCTCATTTGTGGAGTATAACAACGAACCAAAAGTGAAGGAACAAAATAGCAGCAGACTGAGAGACTCCAAGAAGGAACTAGTGGTTACCAAAGGAGAGGGGTGTGGGAGGGTGGGTGGGGAGGGTGGCAGAAGGGGATTCAGGGGTATTTTGTTTAGTACACACAATGTGGGGGATCACGGGGAAAACAGTGTAGCACAGAGAAGGCAAATAGTGAATCTGTGACATCTTACGACACTCAAGGACAGCAACAGCATTGGGGTATGGCTGGGGACTTGATAATATGGGTAAATGTAGTAATCACATTGTTCTTTCATGTGAAATCTTCATAAGAGTGTATATCAATAATATCTTAATAAAAAAAATTCAAACCACGAAAAAAAAAGATCTAGTGGTTTTGGCATGGATTCTTTAGGGTTTTTTATGTACAATATCAAGTCATGTGCAAACAGGGACAGTTTAACTTCTTCCTTGCCAATAGGGATGCCTTTTATTTCTTTGTGTTGTCTGATTGCCATGGCTAGGACCTCCAGTACTATGTTGAATAGAAGTGGGGAGAGTGGACATCCTTGTCTTGTTCCCGATCTTAAAGGAAAAGCTTTCAGCTTCTTGCTGTTAAGTATAATGTTGGCTGTGTGTCTGTCATATATGGCCTTTAGTACGTTGAGGTACTTGCTCTCTATACCCATTTTGTTGAGAGTTTTTATCATGAATGGATGTTGAATTTCGTCAAATGCTTTTTCAGCATCTATGGAAATGATGATGTGGTTTTTGTCCTTCTTTTTGTTGATGTTGATGGATTTTCGAATGTTGTACCATCCTTGCATCCCTGGAATAAATCCTATTTGATCATGACGGATGATCCTTTTGATGTATTTTTGAATTTGTTTTGCTAATACTTTGTTGAGTATTTTTGCATCTATGGTCATCAGGGATATTGGTCTGTAATTTTCTTTTTTTGTGGTGTCTTAGTCTGGTTTTGGTACTAGAGTCACGCTGGCCACATAGAATAATTTTGGAAGTATTCCCTCTTCTTCTACTCCTTGAAAACTTTAAGGAGGATGGGTATTAGGTCTTCACTAAATGTTTGATAAAATTTAGCGGTGAAGTCATCTGGTCCAGGAGTTTTGTTCTTAGGTAGATTTTTGATCACCAGTTCAACTTCGTTGCTGGTAATTGGTCTGTTAAGATTTTCCGTTTCTTTCTGGGTCAGCCTTGGAAGGTTTTTTTTTCCAGAAAGTTGTCCATTTCTTCTAGGTTATCCAGTTTGTTAGCATAAAAGTTTTCATAGTATTCTCTAATAGTTCTTTGTATTTCTGTGGTGTCTGTCGTGATTTTTCCTTTCTCATTTCTGATTCTGTTTATGTGAGTAGACTCTCTTTTTTTCTTCATTAAGTCTGGCTAGGGGTTTATCTATTTTGTTTATTTTCTCGAAGATCCACCTACTGCTTTCATTAATCCTTTCTATTGTTTTATTCTGTTCAACTTTATTTATTTCTGCTCTAATCTTTATTATGTCCCTCCTTCTACTGACTTTGGGCCTCATTTGTTCTTGTTTTTCTCATTTTGTTAATTGTGAATTTATAGACTGCTCATATGGGATTGTTCTTCTTTCCTGAGGTAGGCTTGTATTGCACTATACTTTCCTCTTAGCATGGCCTTCACTGCATCCCACAGATTTTGCAGTGTTGAATTATTGTTGTCATTTGTCTCCATATACTGCTTGATTCCTGTTTTTATTTGGTCATTGATCCACTGGTTATTTAGAATATTTAGCATGTTGTGAAGCCTCCATGTGTTTGTGGTATTGTTCATTTTCTTTGTGTAATAATATTTCTAGTTTCATTGCTTTGTGGTCTGAGAAACTGGTAGGTACAATTTCTATCTTTTTTAATTTACCGAGGCTCTTTTTGGCCTAGTATATGATCTATTGTTTAAAATGTTCCATGTGCACTTAAGAAGAATGTGTATTCTGCTGCTATTGGGTGTAGAGTTCTGTAGATGTCTGTTAGGTCCATCTCTTCTAATGTGTTGTTCAGTGCCTCTGTCTCCTTACTTCTTTTCTGTCTGGTTGATCTGTCCTTCAGAGTGAGTGGAGTGTTGAAGTCTCGTAGAATGAATGCATTGCATTCTATATCTCCTTTTAATTCTGTTAGTATTTGTTTCACATATGTAGGTGCTCCTGTTTTGGGCGCACAGATATTTATAATGGTTATATCTTCTCGTTGGATTGACTCTTTTATGATTATGGAATGTCCTCTGTCTCTTATGACTTTCTTTGTTTTGAAGTCTATTTTGTCTGACACAAGTACTGCAACTCTTCCTTTTTTCTCCCTATTAGTTGCATGAAATGTCATTTTCCATCCCTTCACTTTTAGTCTGTGTATGTCTTTGGGTTTAAAGTGAGTCTCTTGTAGGCAGCATATAGATGGGTCTTGTTTTTTTATCCATTCAGTGACTCAACGTCTTTTGATTGGTGCATTCAGCCCATTTCCATTTATGGTGATTATCAATAGGTATGTTCTTATTGCTATTGCAGGCTTTAGATTCATGGCTACCAAAGGTTCAAGGTTAAGTTCTTTACTATCTAAGAGTCTAACTTAACTCACTTAATATGTTATTACAAACACAATCTAAAGGTTCTTTTTTTTCTCCTTTTTCTTCCTCCTCCATTCTTTATATATTAGGTATCATATTCTGTAATCTTTGTCTATCTTTGATTGACTTTGGGGATAGTTAATTTAATTTTGCATTTGCTTAGTAATAAGCTGTTCTACCTTCTTTACTGTGGTTTTATTACCTCTGGTGGCAGCTATTAAATCTTAGGAACACTTCCATCTATAGCAGTCCCTCCAAAATACACTGTAGAGATGGTTTGTGGGAGGTAAATTCTCTCAGCTTTTGCTTATCTGTGTATTGTTTAATCCTCTTTCAAATTTAAATGATAATCATACCAGATAAAGTAATCTTGGTTCAAGTCCCTTCTGCTTCATTGCATTAAATACATCATGCCACTCCTTTCTGGCCTGTAAGGTTTCTCTTGAGAAGTCTGATGATAGCCTGATGGGCTTTCCTTTGTATGTGATCTTATTTCTCTCTCTCGCTGCTTTTAATAGTCTGTCCTTATCCTTGATCTTTGCCATTTTAATTACTATATGTTTTGGCGTTGTCTTCCTTGGCTCCCTTGTGTTGGGAGATCTGTACACCTCCATGGCCTGAGAGACTACCTCCTTCCCCAGATTGGGGAAGTTTTCAGCAATTACCTCCTCTAAGACACTTTCTATCCCTTTTTCTCTCTCTTCTTCTTTTGGTATCCTCATAATGTGAATATTGTTCCGTTTGGATTGGTCACACAGTTCTCTCAATATTCTTTCATTCTTAGAGATTCTTTTTTCTCTCTGTGCCGTAGCTTCTTTTTATTCCTCTTCTCTAGTTTCTATTTCATTTATCATCTCCTGCATCATATCCAATCTGATTTTAATACTGTCCATTGTGCTCTTCCACGATTGGATCTCCGACCGGAGTTCACTCCTGAGTTCTTGAGTATCTTTCCATACCTCCATGAGCATGCTAATGATATTTTTTTTGAACTCCCTTTCAGGGAGAGTCATGAGGTCGATGTCACTTAAATATTTCTCAGGAGTTGCATTAATAATTTTACTCTGAACCAGGTTCCTTTGGCCTTTCATATTTGTGTATGGCACCCTCTAGTGCCCAGAAACTCTCTGGAGCTGCTCAGCCCCTGAAACAATGTCGGGGTTGAAGGGAAGTGGTACTGGTGCCTGAAGGGAGGAAAGTGCTGTTTCCTGCTTCCCAGGTGCTATGCCTGTCTCCAATGCCTGAACCAGTGGGCCGAGCTCACAGGTATAAGCTTTGCGTTTCTAATTGCTGAAGGCAGATCTTCTCTCTGGCTGGCCTAACACCAGAGTAGGGTTTGCCGGTTTGCCAGCCAGGTAGGGCAGGCCAGGAGAAACGCGCAGTAGGCTGCCTATCACAGAGGGGTTCTTGGACCTGTGTAGGCAGCCAGGGAGCTGGAGCACTTGAAGATCGTGAAAGCTCCCAACCTGCTGGGTAGAGTGCACCCGGACAATTTTGTCTACCTGTCCTTTCTCCTGAGCAGTAAGCTCTGTGCAATCCTTGCCCCTTTAACAGCCCTCTTGCTAAGGGCTTCCTTGTGAGGAAGTCTCTCAGACTTCCTGCCTTTCTTTTGTCCCAGAGCAACCAGATATGGATCCTTGCTTTCCACAAGCAGCCAGAATCTCAGTCTCTCCAGGAATTCTGCCTGTCTTAGGTTTCCAACCCCCTAATTACGAGAGTATCATGTAAGCACCATGAAATGTAGGTTTTTCCTCTCAGAGCAGATCTCCGGAGTTAGGTATTCAGCAGTCCCAGGTATCCGCTCCCTCCCTGCTCCATTTCTCTTCCTCCTGACGGTGATCTGCGGTGGGGGAAGGGCTTGGGTCTTGCCGGGGCACAGCTTTAGTATGTTACCCTGTTCTGTGAGGTCTGCTCTTGTCTCCAGGTGTATGCAGTTTGGCACAGTACCTTTTCCTGTTGCTCTTTCAGGAATAGTTGTATTAGTTATATTTTCGCATTATATGCAGTTTTAGTAGGAAGCCTCTGTCTTACCTCTCACTCCGCCATCTTTAGTCTTTAGAAAACTATCTGTGAAAGCTAAACATATATGTACTATATGATGCAGCAATTTCACTCCTAGCTATACTTCCAACTGAGCTGCAGGCATATGTCTACCAAAAGACTTGTATATAAAAAGTACACAGCAGCCCTATTCTCAAGAGTAAAAAACTGGAAATAACCCAAATGTCTGTAAAGAATGGATAAATGTGGAATATTCATAACAACGGAATATTTTATAGTAACAAAAATTTAACATGTAATAATACAGATCAATTTCACAGACATAACATTGAACAAGGAAGTCACAAGGGTACACACTATGTTCATAAATAGGCAAAACACATCTACAGTCCTTAGAACAATTATTACCTTGGGAAGGGGGCTGCAAATTAGAGATAAAAATGAGGCACGAGAGAGGGGGCTTTGGGGAGTACTGTTAATATTCTATTTCTAGAACTAGTTGCTGATTATACAGGTATGTTTCCCTTATGAAAAATGCAAACAACTATATATTTATGATTTGTATGCATTTCTGTATACACGTTCTAGTTCAATGAAGTTTACTTTAAAAATTGTCATGATAGTATTATTCACTTAAATCTGAATATTCTGTTGTTAGGAGTTTTATTAGTAAATCTATCTTCTAATTGTTAAAGAATTCTGAGCTTGAATTTACAGCTAGTTTTACATCAATGCATGTATGAATGTTATAATAGCTTTCTTCCTTTCCTCCATTCTGAGTAATTAAGTCCTTCCTGAGTAATTCAGTCCCAAAGTCAGATTTCTCACTGTTAGGGAGGTTACATATATGAAAAGGGAAAGGAACAGAATTGCATTTATTGGAACTGAGGTGTCTCATGGGTTTCAATAACACAGATTCAGAAATAACTACAAGGGTGTGTATGTGTGTGTGCACCCCAGTAACAATTAGCATACCTAGCATCTAGATCTTCATTTCTCAATACCATATTCCACAAAGGGCTCCTTAGAGAAAAGGGTAATTCCAAGGTTGGGGAAGAAATGATCCTCAAACTCCTTTTGGTGCCAGAAAGTAAGAAAACATTCCGTCTAACCAAAATTAATGATACTAACAGATTATAACATTAAATAATAATTTGGGAGGGGGAGAAGACTAGCCAGTGCCTACTGATGTGATTGTATTTAACTTCTAGAAAGACTGTCTATAAATTCAGTGAAGGAAAAATTGAAATGGAGTCTAACAGGAAGTTACTCCAACAGTCCACATGAGCAACAAATGAAGAAACCCTAAACTAAACTAAGGCAATGGAATAGAAAGGAAGGTGCTAATGGTAAGATATTCAAGAATCCACTTAACAACTGTGTGACCTTGAATAAGTTACTTAGATTCTCTGTGCTTCAGTCTCATCATGTAAAATGGGCTTAACAAAGTATCTATTTGAAAGGATTGTTATAAGGATTTAATAATATATGCAAAATGTTCAGAAAAGTGGTTGACATAAATAAACATTATGTAAGTGTTGGCTATCATCATCATTACTTCAACTTCTAGAGTAACAGGATTTGGTGATAGACGTGAGAATGAGAGAGAGAAATGTTGAAAATGACTCAACAAAAACAGTATAAGGCACTAGACTCTCAAATGACTATATAATTCCTCCCTTGACCAGTACTCCCCAATGTATTTCAAAATACAAAGGATACTAAATTCTAAAAATACAGATTAAAAGTTCAAAAGTTTTCTTTAAAACAATATCAGATATAACCCTCACACACAACTTTTTTTTTTTCTTTTTATGGGGGTACGGTGTCCTAAACATGCTTGTTTTGCCTATTGGGTAATAATATGACATGGCTCTCAGACTTCTGGCTTGAGTGAATAGCTGGTGAAATCACTGACTATACAATAAATGCCAGGGGAGGAATGAATGCGTTTGAGTGTTTTGGATGTATTGTCCAGTAGAAGCAAATGTTGAAATTATAACTCTAGACCTTCATTCCCTGTGTTCTCCTTCTTTCTTTATCTTAAATAAAACAAAACTTTATTTACTAGTAAATTGTTTTTCACTTAGTCTTCCCCACAGGGCTGAGGAAAACAAAAAATTGGTGTCAAGTTTCTCAGAGACACCTAGGAGATATAGGATGAAAACAGTAAGAAGAAAAAAAAGTTGAAAGAAAAACAAGTTAATAAAGGTTCAGCTCCCTTTTTCTGCTTTAATCAGTATAAAGAAATCAAAATCTCTTAATATAACATGTTGTTTGCCCAGATCCAAATAGATGGATACAGCTTTATCTGAAAAGTATCCCTAATGGAGAATCAGTTCTAAAATAGATTGATAGAAAAGTCCTACAATGTCTTATTTGTAGCCATGGTGGTTCATTTCAAAGAAAAGCAAACATGCAATAGGAAGATAAATTACAAAAGAAAAGTTTAATTTTTTGTAATGTGTTTGGGGTCCAGGGAGGGTGTTACAGCCCAGTAATGAAAAATGCTATATGGATCTTTCTAAGATATATTATCACTTAAAAAAAAAATCTGCATACCTATTAAAATTCTACAGTGTTTTTTCACCTACAATTCCATTTTATTTAATCCCAAGAAAAAGAGTAGATATATGATTGCTTGTATGCACCTACAAAATTTGGTACCATGTTAAAAAACAGGAATGCTTAAATAAACACATGAAAGTAAAGTAAAACAGAAGAGTTCATAGGGCTTGCAAAATGTTTTAAAAGTAACAGAATCATTTTTAAATTATTCACTTACTTTGCACCAAAATAATACAAATACTGACCAGCTGGTTTGCCCTGAAAATTGCCAGAAATCCCTATGTAACATATGGAACAAAACATACCATAACAAATTGGAGGAGCAACATCATTACAGTATTTTATAATGATGTTGAATGTTGTACTTTAGAGGAAATGCAGTTATTATTGCTGTACATCTTCTTGCTACATATTCTTCATAATGACAAAAGTACAAGAAAAGTTAAGGTGAAAAGACAAGTTAAAGGCAAGACAAGAAATAACATCTATAGAATTAATTGAAGTTATTTTTTATTACCTGTATTCTTTCACACCCATAACATTTAGGCCACAACACGAGTTTAGTTGTTTTAAGATTTGTATTTGTTCCCTCTGAGAAATTTCTAGTCTATTGATTATGGGTTATATCCAAAGACGACATTCTAGTGACTTTAAAAAGGAATCCAGTTTGTATATTTTAGGTCTTTCATGTGAATTATGAAGTTAGCTATTTGAATATGTGGGTTCCCATACTGTCTACTGAAACACTATTGCTACAGATATGTGATTTTAAAACTACATTTGCAAGCCTCATTAACCAAAAAACCCACAAAAGTATAATATATATTTGAATACTGGTAATTCTCACTATGTTCCAGCCATATTACCCTTTCTAAAGTGTTCCTCAAATATGCCAAACTTACCACTGCAGTCAAGACCTTTGTCTAGAACGCAGATCATTCAGGTTTTACCATCAATGTCACCTCAGAGGCCTTCCCAAACCAACCTAAGAAAGAGCCCTTCCCCCATTCTTCTCTGGAGATACAAAGCCAAAGTCTTGAGGTCTTGAGCTGGTAGGGGAGTTGCTTTGACTGGCAATGAAATTGAAAATTTTAATTTAGACTAAATAGGATTTTTTAAAAAGACCAGAAAGCTATGGAATCTGCTGATATGTCATCAAGTGGCAGGGAAGGAAAATCCAACAGAACATAGCTGAAAGCAGCATTTAAGGAAAAAAATAAAATTATTTTCTGTTATAATAACAAAGTAAAATTGTGCTCCCATCTTTTCTACACTCTTATTTTGCTTTCATCACTGCCCTCATTACCACAAAAACTACCCAATGTGTTATTTATTTCTTTGGTGTCAGTATTTACACATTAGAGTATAAGGTCCAAACACTAGAGACCCTGTCTGTCATATTCACTACTGTATCACTGACACTTAGAATAATATCCAGCACAGAGTAAATGCTCACATATTGTGGATAAACAAACCACAGTTATAATTATCAAATATCCTTGATATTACCTGTATGTACTCCATGTATTCTGACCAGTGTTTTAACCTGAGCTGTAATTTGTTTAACAAGTCTATCAGGCACCCAATTCACTCTACCTACTATACCGAATCAACAGCCAGATGGCTTTCTGTGACATAACTGGATTCCCCAGGACCCTAGCAAACTATCTTATAAGAAACACCTGCCTTGTCTCTCTCTCTCTTCTCTACCCTTCTTCTCTGCCCGCCAGACAGATGTCTAGTGTCCTCTTGATACCCTCCGGCAGTTTACTATTCCCTTCTTCTATTCCCATGATGAAAGATGGATCTCCCGAAATTTATCCTAAACTGTCACCTCCTGTTAGTGGCTTTAATTAACATACATCACCTCCAGATTACATAACTGCTCATTCATTTATTTTCATGGAACATAAAAAATTCTCATTTACATTTATCACAGTTTTATGGCAACTGATTTAGTCCAGCATTCCTACTCCCACCCCTACCCATAGCCAACATACATTTCCCTGAATTCCTTTTCTCCCCAGGCTGTCATTGTCAAATATAACCATGTCTCTAAGACAGTACACTGTAAAGAGGCAAGGCAGCCCGACTGATCACGTTCCTCTTACTGCCCATTCAGAAGGGCAATTTTCATCAACCCAATGAACACTGACACTTTAGATTCTAAAACAAGTTGGTCATTTATATTTAAATAGACATTAAAAAGAATGATCTGAAAAGAACGATCTGAATGCCTATGTTAACCACATTCACTGACAACAAATCTTGCCAAGCACGCTCCTGACTCAATGTCTTTACATTGGTTGTTCCTGTGCCCTCTACCTGGAGCTTCTCCTACAGAGGTTCATGTCTGTTTCCTTGCTTCATTCAAGTTTCACTTAAAATTTCATCTTTTCAGAGTTCTTCCCTGATCATCTTATCAAAAATAACACCTATCACTCTCTTTACCCTGACTGTTAATCTTCATAGCATTTATTACAACCTGAACTAAGGTATACATTTCTTTGCTTATGTTTAGTGCCTCTCTCCCCTCACACAAATGTAAATTATATAAGGGCAGGAATTAATCTGCCTAAATCACAATTATCTAGTTGGAATCACAATTCAACAAACTTATTAACTTCATCCAAGTTACTGGGAAATAGGAAGAGGACATATTTTTTCAGCAGGACACTAAAGGCCTCCTTTCAGGGCTCATGATAATTTATTACTCATCATTCTTCAGGTGCAGCTGTTTAATAATGAATCAAATTCTAACTGTGTTCTCATCTAGCCCACACTTCTCCATTTCAACCACAGGGCATGTTAATTCTGTCAGATATACTCTGGTGAAATCTAATTGCACAATGTCTAAAGCATTTCTCTAATGAACCAGTCTAGTCTTGTCAAAAAAGTAAATGAGGCTAATTTGGCCACTCCCCAGACACCTGTCTCTATTCAAGGTACCACTAGACATGAATTTAAATTATTCTATGAATTATGTTATAGGTCTATCCTGGCAGGGTCACATTACATTTCTCCAAGAACACAAACT
Source organism: Phataginus tricuspis (assembly GCA_029783875.1). Lineage (NCBI taxonomy): Eukaryota > Metazoa > Chordata > Mammalia > Pholidota > Manidae > Phataginus > Phataginus tricuspis. The sequence goes on from JAQQAC010004253.1 coordinate 3,310,172, forward strand.
TCTCACTTTTTAATTAGCTACTTCCAAACGTATGAATAAAAGCAATACACACTCCACAACCTGCCCTCACTCTAAAAAGGAGAAGAAAGAAAAAAAAGGTTTTCTGGCCACCTTGAATAAGCAATCTTTGGTGATACAGACAAAAGACTCAAATGTCTATTTATAATGTACATTATGTTACACAAAATTAAAATCACATCCTATATAAAACAGTATTTAGAAATTCTTTTTCCCTTTTCAACATTTCAAGCAACAAATTCATTGCAATTTTTCCAGTGTATCTTTGGCACCTGCATTCATGTCATGAGAGTGACTGAGTCATTTAACCAATTTTTTTCAAAGCATTATTGCCTTCCTTTTACGTATAAAAGTTCTCTGACTTGAGTTACAAAACTTTTTGAAAATTTGTGGTCTTTTTTTTTAAGGTATCATTGTTATACAATCACATTAGCAACACTGGTTACTAGATTCCCCCCATTATCAAGTCCCCACCACATACCCCATTACAGTCACTGTCCATCAGCATAGTAAGATGCTATAGAATCACTACTAGTCTTCTCTGTGCTATACTGCCTTCCCTGTGGCCCCCCTACATTATGTGTGCTAATCATAATGTCCCTTTATCCCCTTATCCCTCCCTTACCACCCGCCCTTCCCAGTCCCTTTTCCTTTGGTAACTGTTAGTCCATTTTTGGGTTCTGTGAGTCTGCTGCTATTTTGTTCCTTCAGTTTTCTCTTTGTTCTTATACTCCACAGATGAGTGAAATCATTTGGTACTTGTCTTTCTCCGCCGGGCTTATTTCACTGAGCATAATACCTTCTAGCTTCATCCATGTTGTTGCAAATGGTAGGATCTGTTTTCTTCTTATGGCTGAATAATATTCCATTGTGTATACGTACCACATCTTCTTTATCCATTCATCTGATGGACACTTAGGTTGCTTCCATTTTTGGCTATTGTAAATAGTGCTGCGATGAACATAGGGGTGCTTATGTCTTTTTTTGAATCTGGGATCCTATATTCTTAGGGTAACTCCTAGGAGTGGAATTCCTGGGTCAAATGGTATTTCTATATTTAGTTTTTTGAGGAATCGCCATACTACTTTCTACAATGGTTGAACTAATTTACATTCCCACTTGTGGTGTGTGCTGTAGATGTAGATTTATAATCTCTACAAGATTACTTACTAGTAGGACCACTTACTAGTATTGAGAGAAGTAGCTTTGGACTTACATTGCCTCCAAACAATCCTTTGTAAGCCTTTGTATGGAATAGAATGCAAACTGGCTTACCCACTTCTGAGAAAGAATCAGTGTGGAGACCCTGCTTTATATCCAAGTAATCAATAAGTCAAAAATTCACAGTCAGGACCCAAATCATTTCTAAAACACACACTTCAATTAATAACATAGGTTATTGCTCATGTAAACATGGGGATGCATTAAGAGGAGTTTTCATAAGTTAAACAAATTTTCTTTCTGAACTAGTATATTAGAACTTTGCTATACTGTTAGAGTAGGATGGATTATTCAATTCCTGTGAATTCGTTTTGAGAAACAGCAGTAGTAATAATTCTAGTAATTTATGTGTATTGTGTATTAATTGCCAGTCACTGTTTTAAGCATTTCATATATATTGATTCAATCTTCACAATGCTCCAATGAAAAAGCTGCTATTGATAATTCCACTTTATTAATGATGTAACTCAGGCACAGAGGTTAAGAAACTTGGCTAATGCCATAAAGCTCCTAGGTAGCAGAAATTCAGTCTAGTTTTAGGCCGCTCCCCCTTTTAAAAGAAGGTATGTAGCTTCTTAAATTAGTAAATGAGGTCTGCATTTTATAAAACAGTCCCATCTATCAGGCAGTTATCAGTAGTCTAAAGAAGGTTCCAGTATATTTTAATATACTTTCTATTCTATTCTATTACTCTGTACTATCCATCCACACTGTCTGAAGGCATAATGATGGGTTTGTGGGAGGAGCAGTTTATCCTTTGTATTTAAGTTCCCTGAGATGACCATTATCCCCATTTCAGGCAATATTTTTAAAGAGTAAAGTTCCTACTAGAAACACGTGCACAGAACGTACTAGAACCAAGTCGTCCTCATTCTCCTCCAAACTTTTTAAGTGATAGTGGAGAATGTCTCTCTGGGCCTAGATCTCCCCTCTATGCCCAATATATAAAACTAACTTCAACCGTTTTCTTTGGTAAAGTAACTTTCCTAAGCCCTGTAACGATGATAGTACTTCCTCAATAGTCACCTGGTTGGATGCTGTAATGGGGTTAAGGAACAGTTTCATTCAAAGGGAGGAAGGGTGTGGGGTGGAGGGCACTGCTGTACGACCTGAAGTTCGTGGAGGCTGACTGGGAACAGAAATCGAGGTGGGGGTCCAGTCACTGAACCCTGTTAAGCAGTATTTTCTTGCAGATTCCCTTTTTGCCTCTTAACATTCTCCCTTCACAAGAAGCCGACTCGAAGAGCGCTAACGGCCCAACTTGTCGGGGCAGAGCACCACCATTCATCGGCCATACCGGCCGGGGCAGATCCCTCTGCAAGCGCCGCTCCTCGCCAGCCTCGGCCGGGCCTTCGCACCGGGCAGCCCGCGCGAGGGGCAGCCGGAACCCCCGACCCCGAGGCCGGAGCCCGCGCTCTGTCCTCGGCGGCAGCCTCTCCCCCCAGCCTCCCTCCCGGTAGACAACCCTGGAACACTCCCACGTTTCGCCGCTGAAGCTGGACCGAGCCTTTCCCGGAGAGCGGGACCCAGTGGCCACAGAGGGAAAGCCTAGCTGGACAGAGAGGCTTACCTTTAACAGATTAGACGTCGCCATGTTCCTTCAACTTAGCCTCTCGCGAGACGGCGCGAGATTTTTGTAGCCCTCTGGACCAGGCCCCAACCGGAGGCCGGAGTTCCCACCGGGGCCGACAGGCCCACCGGCCCGCACCTGCGGTGTGGTGGGCGCCGGAGTGACGTGCCGACGGCGCTGACCTCGTCCCGGGCGCCTGGAGCTTCCTCACACTTTCCCCCTACATGGTCACCGGAGCTGCCCCACACGAAAGAGCTCATGCAAACGCTCGGGGACACGGCAACCGCGAATGGTGAGACGGCACCGTGAGCCGACCTAATTGGAACAGGGAGTACGACTCCACGAGCTTTCCCCTCCTACGGATTAGCCTTTGTGGTTGCACCGGCAGCGGCCACCGGCGACGAATTTAGCTCGGCTCAGGCCCGGCAGCTCGGGTTCCGCGGCCGCATCACGTGACGCGGCGAGCGGGGGCGCGCCCGGGAGCGCGCATGGGAGCCCGAGACCCTCCGGTGGCTGGAAACTGCGAAGAGGGCGGGATCGCGCCCTCTGCTGGCGGGAGCGGAGGCTTTTCCTCATCCCCGCCCCAAATCCGGCAGACTCGGTGTTGAGGGAGACGTTATCCCGAGTGAAATGATTATAACAGCTTGGCCTTGGCCTGGCAGCATATTTAATAAAAACTAGCACATAGAAGTCGTCCAATAAATATTTGTTTAATGCACGAATGAAAACATGCACAAAATTATTAGCTATTCATTTCTATTCAAGAGTGCCCTGCACTGATATAATTTGTGAAAGATTGCTTAGGCAATTAATATTAATCTTGGATTCTCTGAAGGCACATTATCCTAGAACATCTTAAACTATAAGACCCTATGCTTTATGCCTTCAGACCACAAATCACTGGTCAAGGGTAGAGAATATAATTTGTATGTAGAACCTACAATGTATCTGATACGCATGTTTAACAGTTTTCTTTCACACTTTCATAATATGTTAGAAACAAATAAGAGCTATGAGTGAAATAAAGTAGAGAAGGGGGCTGAAGTTTGCAATTTTAAATACTGACCCAAGTAGGCCTCACCGAGAAGATGGCATTTAACAAAGACTTGAAGGAGCTGAGGAAGAAGGCGAGGCCAAATGAGGGGGAGCAGCATCGCCGACGGGAAACGGGTGGCAGGCTGCCCACAGTGTCTGGGGAACAGTGAGAAGGCTGGTGTGTTCAGAGCAGAGAGAGTGAGGAGAGCAGAAGAGCACGCAGGGCCTTGGAGATCACTGTAAAGGCTGACTTTTATTCTGAGCGAATGGGGGATCATCGCAGGCTTTTGAACAGGGGAGAAGAGTGTTCAAACTTCCCTTTTACAGTGACCGCTCTGCTGTGTAGTGAATAGAAGCAGAGGGGTAATTTTGAAAGCTTTTGTAATACCTCATTAAATTGATAAAACAATCAGGCCACCTAGGTGTTCACATTTTATAAGTGATTTATTATAGAGTAATCTAGACACGATTAAACAATGACTAAGTGATAGAAGAAAGATTCAGAGCCCCTTTGCCTATAATGTCCTGGCAGAATGTTAAGAATGACTCTTAGAAGTTACCTTCATTCTACAGATGAGGCTCAGGGTCTGGCCAAGGTACTCAGCTGCATCAGAGAAATGGCCCAGAATAAACTTCACATAATTATGATTCCTTTTTCCAGTGAAACTGGGTTATCTTCAACCCTAGTCCAAGTCTACTGCTTAAAGTGTAAGTTGATTAAATTATAAATCAACTTCATATACCCCCAAAAAGTGTGATAAAACAACTGAATGAATGAATTAATGAATGACCTGCTTAAAGAATCCAATTAAGTATTTAATACTTGTTTGAGTATCTATTATGTAGTAGGCACTGAAAATACAGGATGAAATGAAACAGAGAAGACCCATGCTCTCTTGGAGCTTATAGTCTAGTAAGGGAGCCAATATTAAGCACAGTTCCACAAATCAAACATTACTTCTTTGGAGTTGTGATCAATACTGCAAAAGAAAAACACAATGTGCACTTCAGAGCATCTGACAGGGAGGGTAACTAATATCCCAATTGTCATCATTCCTGTGTTTGCACTCTGAATCTTGTGACTACTTCTGAAAACTTCACTTTCAGACATCCCACTGTCTAACAAGACGTTTCATTCCCCTAACTTACTTGTTATGGCAATACCACTGCTACAACTCTGACCCCAATAAGTTTCCATTTCATTGACGCCAGCACTTCCTTGTTATCTGTCATCCCTGTTTTTATTTTTCTTGTCATCCAATTTTGATTCTATGGCTCATTATAAAAATGTTTATGTATTTTAAATGCTTAAATATTTCATTTGCACAAATACCTGATACAAAATTCAGAAGGTGCTGAAAGAGTACAGTTAAAAGCAAGTCTCTTTTGGGGTAATGTAATGTTCCATGTCATAGGGATTTGGGTAATTGAGGTGTATGCATTTGTCAAAACTTAGCCAGTGTGAGGTTTTTACATCTCATTCAAAATTAAAAATAGCAAACGAAATTTGAAATGTAATTATTGATATTGATGCTGAAGAACTTAGGAGTACGTGAACTTATGTTTACAATTTACTTTGAAATGTATCAAAAAATAAGATGGATTGATGGTTGTATAGAGAGGTTAAATAGTATAGGATAGTATAGAAAATGTTAATGATAGAATCTAGGTGGTGGGTAAACTAGTGTTCTCTGTGTAAATCTTATGCCTCATGTATATATTTGAAATTTTTCATAATTAAATGTTGGGGGGAAATTTTTTTAAATAGGCCTCCCTTCCTCTATAGATCCCAGACACCCATTCTACCTTCTTAAAGACAATGATGGTTATAAATTTCTTGTGAATCCCTAGACTATTCTGTGCTTATGTAAACATTCATATATGTATCCTTTTTTCTCTCCCCACATATAATGGCATACTATTTATACTCTTTAGCATTTTTTTTCACTCAGCTGTATGATATAAATTACTGAAAGATACGTTTGTGCTTATTTTTTTCACATGTTCTATAGAAATTCGAACAATCACTGGCAGGCTCTAATGCATCTGTTGCCTCCAGGATGTTTGGGATTAATGCTTCTAAAATAGGCTCCCGAAATCCATTTAAAATATAATACTATAAAGTCAAAGCTTTTGATTTGTAAGAAGCAAAAAACAACGTTTTGCACATATAAAGACAGAAGGTAAAGTTTAATCAACAAACTATATACTACTTACAGAATTAGTGAAAAACTAGATGGGGCACCAAGGGTTTACAAGATTCTGGAGTGGGAGAAAGAGGACAGAAACAGATCCAAGAGATGGAGAATGGATGTTGGGGCCTCCCAGACCCCACATGGAGAAAAAGAGTCTGCCTCAAAGACTGCACCACAGCAAGCACCAACAAGACCCATGGGAACCAACCCTAAGCCTAACCCTTACTGGAATCTGTCCATTTCCTTATATCAATTTCTGTACTTACTCCTAAACTAGATCCTTCTTTGCTGTACCAGGGATGCCACTCATTGCCAGTACTGAGGAGTGACTTAGGTGCCTTTCTTGGAAGAGGGTATCTCAGAGGTAGTGCCTTCTCCATATTGCCTATAAGACAGTTGCCTGTACCTTAAGTCTGTGCTCAGCCCATTGGACTACTCTGTTTTGGATGACTCCCTCTTCCATGGCCCAAAACACTTCTAAGCTCCACTCCCACCTCCATTTCGAAAAGTAGGGCCCCTGACAAGATGGCTGTGGGAAGGGGAGATAAGGAAGTGAAAGTCCCACTGGCAATTGTGTGAAACCAAAGAGAACCATCCTAAGATTTCCACTCATGGGACCAGGTCAGGAGTGAAATTCCCTCAGTCCAATTTATACATATTACATAATCACTTTCTTTCAAAACTCTTCAACAACCTAGCCACCTTTCCCCTCCCTCATGCACAAATAATAAAATTACAACCTTGAGCAAACCTTTCTGTCTTCTCCATACCTATACCCAAGGAGCTGAACCTTGCTGGATAAAAGCCCCAAATCAACTTGAGTGGTTTCTCTTTCAACTTGTAAACCTCAAATGAGCACTTAACTCTACCCGACAATGCTGCCAGGTCTTTCTCGAGAGAGCTTGCTCTTCCACTGCATTCCCTAGGACATCGTCTTCATTTCATAGCCTCTTAAAACCCTTCTCTCTCCTTTGTGGGTTACCTCCAACCACAGTTCATTTAGAAAAAATGAGTAGCATTTTTCTTTTCCTCTTCCACCAAATCTTCAAACTTTTGTCCATCCATCTTTTCATTCTTTTTTCTGATTGCCTATTGGCCATTGGCCAGTCCCTTCCTCCAGCCCAGTACCAGTACTGCTACTTGTATTCTGGATCCAATCTCAAGAACTGCCTTCTTTTAGCCATCCTCCACCCTTCTTGTATCATAAATCCTCCCCACCACATAATTCCCATCAGCATAAAAAACATGTTCACAAGCATCTTTCATCTTATAAGATAAGAGGCCCCCCCTGACTCCTTGCCAATTGTAATGGTCACTGCCCTGATCTTACTTCTCAGCGACTGTCAGTGGGGTTCTCCAATCCCCTTTTCCTTAAACACTCACCTCTCTAGGCCTCCAGGACACCAAGCCCTCCTGTTGGTGGTCCGCGTCATGGTCTGTCTCTCCATTGCCACTCCCTCCTCTGCTTAACCTTCACGGTTGTAGTTCGGCTGGGCTCCCTCTTGGCCCCTCCTCTCCTTATACACAGTTTCTTCAGTGGTCTCATCAAGTTCCCTGGTAACCATGGTGTTTAATCTGTGTAATGCTGAGAACTTTAAAATATATATTTCTAACTTTGAACTTCTCTCTTGGATTTCTGATTCATATATCCAACCACCTGCTTGCCATCTGTACTTGAGGGGGTCTCATAAACATTTGAGGCATAACATATTGGCACTGTTAAACTTAACCTGAACCCTGTGCTCCCAGAAAATAGTGATGGTTAATACCCCTCAATCTTCCATTTTCTGGAAATGGCTTACTACAAAGACTCACCCTCTATATATGATGTGAATTTTCCATTCTTTCTCATGATTCTCATAAGACTCACAGATGACTTCCTCATTTACCTGTGACAAGGCCAGACACGGACCATCTAAATTCCCATTCTTTGTCTCATAAATGATTAGCTGAACTGTTTGTTCCTTCCTGAAACTAGCTAGACATAGAGATAAACATTTCTTGTTCAGCTGACTGGCCGAGACTCCCCCTGATGATTAAAACAATCCCGACTGTAAAATCACCCCATCTATTACTTCTGATAGAAGGCAAAAGCATCACTCTGAGATCTGTGGCACTCTCTCGATTTCAATAGCCGGAATAAAGTCGAATTTCCTTATCTGATGCAATATGCAAAACAATATACAAAACAAAACTTCTGGTTCTCTTCTCTCTTCTTTAACTACCATTTCCATACCTTTACCTGGTCCAGATCTGTTTTTCTTCACCTGTCCAAGGTTTTGTCATCTCAACTTAAAGCATCGCCCTCCACCCAGTTGCTCAGGATAAAAATCAGGTTGTCGTTCTTCCTTCCTCCTTCCCCCTGTCTCCTACAACCAAGCGTCAGCAAGTCCTCTTGATTCTGTTTCCAAACATAATCTGAATCTGTCCATTCCACTCCACATCCACTGCTGTCACCTTATTACAAGCCAGAATAACTTCAGCGGATCCCTAACTACCCTTTCCTAATCCATTCTCTATATAGTGGCTGTCTGCTATGTTGTAAGGTTACCAAATCATATGTTAGAGAATGTGAACCTAATTTGGGCTCTGAATGATTATTGTTTCCAATAATGACATTATTATTTAAAAATAACAGTATACTCCTTGTGAGAAAAGATGTTCATCTCCACTGTCATAACTATCCCCTTTGCAGATCACATGAATCAGTTAGCACTTGGCCGATTTAAGTGCTTATACCATAACTGAAGTTCATTTTAACCCAGCAGAGGAAAGAAATTCACAAATATCTATTTGGGGGTGTTTATCTTAAAGCATTGGTCAATCCCGTTGATTGAGGAACTAGTTCTATTTTTAAGTCTCAGAAAAAGGATAAGTCACAACTGTTGAAAATTTTTGTGGCCTCTTTACTAAAGACTATAGATACTAGCATTTTACTATTAAACTGAAGTAAATCCTGTATATTCCTAGGTATGCTTTGGGATTCTACAATATAGACAATGGCGAGGAAAAATGAGATAAAATATTCTCTACTTAGGTATAGAAAGTGTTTTATAGCACTGAATATTAAAGAAAAAAATTAGAATTTTCTATTAACATTTTCCATTAAACATTATGTACACCCAGTAGATGTTAAGTTTGCATTTCATTCAGGAGTCAGGACTCCACCCTATTTAACATTTTTGTTCAGGTATTGATAGACTACATTTCCAGATAAAGCTGATAAAGCTGATAAAGATATCTAGTATGTCTGAAGAAAAGAATCAGAGTTCAAATATCTCAACTGGCTGGAATAACTGGCTAATGTGACAATATTTAGTAAAGAGAGAAAACAAAATCTAGTGTTCACGGTCAAAAGCCACACAAATATAAGGGGATAGAATAGGAGGCAAATGAATATTAGTGTCTAAAAATACTTAACTGCATCTTACCCTGAGTGTTCAAGATTCTTAAAAATGTTCACAACCACTGCAGAAATTTATCTTAATAAATCCTCAAATTTTGGTATGAGCACTTTCACCCCAGCATTATCAAAAAGAGCAGAAAGTATGAACATCCTAAAAATATAACAAGAAAGTAAAGGTCAAATGATTCTTACAGATATATGACAGAATATTATTTCTAAATTCATAGAAGATTAATTACATGGGAAAATGCTCAGAATATGATACATAAGGATATAGGATAAAAACTCCATATATTTACTATGATCATAACTTTGAAAAGAAAACCCTCAATTTTACTTCCTACTCTGCAGAGGGGGAACAACTAAAAAATACTTAAAATGTTACCAATGCTCGATTGTGGATGGTGGGAAATGGGATATGTTTCACTTTTTATTCATTTAAAATATTTTTTAAATCACCTGCTCATTTAAGACAACTTGAGCATCGTGTTAAATCATATATTGGAAAATGAAAGTTCTCTACCATCTCCTCTCTCCTACCTCCTAAGAAACCACTGTTAACAGTTTGCTTTATTCTTATTTCCTTTCTGTGTATACATTTTAGGATACATAAAGGAGCTTCTCAGATGTGGTGGATGTATCGCTTTTCTTAATTGGGAGCATACCATTAACACAACACATGTGGTTGCTGATCCCTTAAGTCTGTATTGACTTATAAGTTTCTGTGGTGAACACTGAGGTACCCTACCCTGATCCCCCTTCATGAAGGATTTATTGTCCCAGCTCTACTGTCCAGAGGCAACATTCAGCTGTCAGTTCCCTCGGGAACTGCCTCAGCTACGGAGCGCCCCCTCACCCAATGCCACACCTCTTCTGGGAACCCCATCTCCTACATCTCATCAACAAAAAGGGAATAAAGGCCTGGCCACCTCGACTTAACTCTACCTCAGGGCCAGCTTCCTGGGAAATCCATCCTGTGACAGTTCTTACCTGTTTCAATAAAAGAGCAGCTTAAATGAGGTTTTGGAACTGAATCACATCTTACTTGTATGGTAAGGACATCATCACAGGTTATTAAAACTTTCTCCATTGGCAAATTGTTTGATATATGGTGAAAGGGAGTGTGTTAGCTGGTGTTACACATAAGGCATTGGAAGAAAATGGGCTAACGATATGGGGTACCTATAGTAGCTATAAGGACAGTGGTATTGGGTGGCTATCAATAAGCACGAGAAAAAGACAGTGAAAAGCTGAGAGCATTAACTGCCAACTGGAAAGTAACTGTGAAATCCAGAAGGTCTCCCTGATAGCTTACAAAGAGACTTTTATCTCCTACAGTGAGAGGATGGAGAAAGCCAAGGACCAGGCTCGGCACTTAATCATCAGAGTAGCTGAGCTCTATCGAGAGTTAAACCCCCTACAGGCAGGTCTTCTCTGCCAAGGTCAGGGCCCTGATTGAGAAAGAATAGAAACCTGGCACATGGAGTGAGGATGTCTGGTTTGATGACCTGGAAAATCTTGAATCAGCAGTGTGGATAAAATGAGAGTTCCTGTGGCCAGGATTATCACCTGGCCCTGGTTGATTAGCTAACTGCACACCTGTGGGCAATACATGGCTATTGACTCTATATAAAGAGCTCTGCCCAGTGCTCTGGGCGCCACACGGTGGTATGGCTGCAAGGCTGCGGGAGAGCAGAGCAGAGGACAGAGGCCCAGAGGATGGCTGTGTGGGACAACCATGCAGAGAGGCCCAGAGGATGGCTGTGCAGACAGAGGGGCCCAGAGGCAGAGACTGGCTTGCTGCATGCAGACTCGCTCTGAGTGAACGGGATTTTAGTGACTGAACTGCCACCTGGAAATAAAGTTGGGTATAACCCTTTCACCCCAAGAACAGTTTTGCTGTCAATTTCTTTGGTCACATTGAATCCATAGTGGCTGAAACCCATTGGCAAGACAATCAGATTTCCTTGAACCCTCTGAGCCTGAGAAGCCCACCCCTCCCTATTAAGAAGTAGGGCTTCTGCCTTGGCTTGTTGATGATACAGAGATTTTTTTCCCCCAAAAGACAACATGTGGCTTCCCCTCCTAGCCTTAGCTAGGGTTAAGTCACAATAAAACCCAGTCAAGAATATGTTGGACCTGATAAGGGAGAAAAGAGACTATACCATGAAAGGAACTGCAAAGTTGCCAGTATGTACAGTCAAGGGCTGGGGGATTATGCTCACTACTGGTTCCTGAAGGTGCTCGATCAGCAGACCAGAATATAAGGTTGGATGAGGGAAATTTTATTGATTTGGGAGCATTTTCAAAAGAATATTGGGTTTAATACTCTGGCAAGAGCCCAGGAGATGGTGCCAACTTTCTCCTGGGATGTCTTCTAGAAACATAGAAAAAGAATGTCCACAGTAAATGAAGTTGGAATGATAGAATTGCAATGACTGATGGTAGACGAACGGGTTAAAAGACTCAGAGTAATGAGCATGCTGAAATGGATATACTATGTAAACTGGAGAATTCTCCAGCTGATAATATCTCACAGAGAGGCCTGGAAGGTACGTCATGTAACAAGGCAATAAGGAATGCACTGGTAAGAGGGGCACCTGTGTCATCCACGAAGCAGTTCAGCTGTGGCTCTCCTCTGTAGGCCAGGGCTGATGGTAGGGGAGGTCATTACAAAACTAGGCTGCCTGAAAGGAGTGGGGATGATAGGACTCTAAAACAATAGGACCTAGGTGAATTAGAAATGAACGATGAGAAACCATGTGGACACAACCTAAGTGTCCATCAGTAGATGAATGGATAAAGAAGATGTGGTACATATACACAATGGAATATTATTCAGCTATAAGAAGAAAACAAGTCCTACCATTTGCAACAACATGGATGGAGCTAGAGGGCATTATGCTCAGTGAAATAAGCCAGGTCGAAAAAGACAAGTACCAAATGATCTCACTCATATATGGAGTATAAGATCAAAGAAAAAAACTGAAGGAACAAAACAGCAGCAGTCTCACAGAACCCAAGAACGGACTAATAGTTACCAAAGGGAAAGGGACTGGGGAGGATGGGTGGGAAGGGAGGGACAAGGGGGAAAAAGGGGCATTACGATTAGCAGATGTAATGTTGGGGAGGCACGGGGAGGGCTGTACCACTCAGAGAAGACAAGTAGTGATTCTATAACATCTCACTACGCTGATGGACAGTGACTGTAATGGGGTTGGTGGGGGGGACCTGATGAAGGGAGTAGTTTAATAACCATAATATTGCACATATAATTGTAGATTAATGATACCAAAATAAATTATAAAAAAAAAGAAACCATGTGGACACAATTATCATAACATATGTCAAGGTCGGGGTGCCTGGTCTGCAGAATTATGGAGCTGGTTAAAGGAACATGGTGTCTATAATGGTTAACTTTATGTGTCAACTTGACTGAGCCATGGGGTGCCCAGATATTTGGTCAAACATTATTATGCATGTTTCTGTGAAGGTATTTTTTGGATGAGAATAACATTTTAATTAGTGAACTTTGAATAAAGCAGATTGTCCTCCATAATATGAGAGGGACTCACCCAATTGATTTGAGGCCTGAATAAAACAAAAAGACCAACTTCCATTGAGCAAGAGAGAATTTTCCAGGAGACAGTCTTTGTATTTCATCTGTAACATCAGTTCTTCCCGGTTTTGCAGCAGATGGCCTTCAGACCAAACCTGGAATCCTGACTTTCCTGGGGCTCCTGCCTGCCAGCCCACCCTGTGGATTTTGGACTTGCCAGACTCCATAATTTTATGAGCCAATTCTTTACTAAAAAAAATCTTATCTGTGTATCTTATTGGTTCTCTGGAACCAGTCCTCTGGAAAACCCTGACTAATGCAGTGTCTCTGTTACGAAATAGATGGGCAGCCAAACTTGTATACTCTGTATGATCAAAAAAAAAATCAAGGACATATGATCAGGAGGTTCAGAAGAACTGTCACCCTAATTAAAAGTCATGATCCTTTGCCCAGTTTTCAGACCCAGAACCTAATGACTTTAAAAGAGGTTGGGTCCCCAGGAGGAAGGACCCTATACCACCTCAGCAAGTGTACATACCATTATTTTCTCCTGTTCTTTCCCAGAGACCTACAGCCACTTGCTTCAATAACTATGCATTGGAGAAAGAGGAATACCCAAATATTTCAAGGACCACTGGACATAGGTCCAAGTTGACACTGATACCCAGAGACCTGAAATATCATATGGTTCCACTATTAGAATGGGGGCATATAAGGACCAGGTAATAAGTGATATGCCTGATTAGGTCATAGTGGGTCCACTGTATCTACGGACTCATCCAGTGGTCATTCCCCCAGTGCTCAAATGTATAATCAAAATCGACATACCTGGTTGTTGGCACACACACCATACTGGGTCATTAGCCTTGTGGGCTAAAAGCTAACATAGTGGGGAAGGCCAAGTATTGGGCTCTGAAAGTGTACATATGCCCTGGCCAAGAGCATAAATATATCCTGAGGGAAATGTTGGAAATTAGGGCTATTCTTAAAAATTTTTTAATTTAGGGGTGATATTCATTTAATTATTGGTCTTGCCCCTAAAAACAGCAGACAGATTTTGGAGAATAATAGAATACCAAACTCAACCAACGGCAGCATAAACAGTACCAGATGGAGCATCGTCCCCGGTGTGCTGTCTTTGCTAGAGTATAGTAAGATGGTCTGAGGTACATGGCATATGGCTTTTGATTTGTGAATACATTCTTGCCTATCTCCATCAGAAAAGAGAATAAGAAACAGTTTGCATTCACATGGTATGAACAATGGTAAAAATTTACAGTTTTACCCCTAGGGTTATGTTAACTCTCCTGCCCTTTGTCATGCCATAGTCCAAAGAGATCTGGACTCTCTTAGCCTACATGACATCACATAAATGACATTTATGATATATGTCTGGCTGTTATGATGAAGACTTTGTAAGACACATGTACTTCAGAGGTGGGAAGTAAACCCTATGAAGACTCAGGAACTTGCCACAAGAGTAGAATTTTTAAGAATCAAATGATCAGATGCACGCTGAGACGTCCATCTTAAGTGAAGGGAAAATTGTTGTATCTTCCACTTCTTACCGCAAAGAAGGAAGAATAAATCCTGGTAGGCCTCTTCTGGTTCTGAAGACAGCTTAGGCCACCCCAGATAATACTGCTCTGACCCATATACTAGGTTTCTGGAAAAGGAAAGTGCTCCGTAGCTGCTCCAGATTGTGGGGCAAGTGGCCCTGCTGCTAGGGCTCCAAATCAGCAGACCCTTCACCGTTAGATATAACAGTGGTGGGAAAGACACTGTGGAGTTTGTGGCAAGACCCAGTGGGAGAATCACAAGCAGGCCCTAGGGCTCTGGGTCAAAGTCCTGCCACCGCTAGCAGAGAATTATGTGCCTTTTTAAAAAAAATTTCCAGCATGACATTGTGCACTAATAGAGGCACAGAGCCTGACCACAAAGCACCAAGCGACCGCGGCCACAGCTGCCTCTCAGGAGCTGGTTTCCATTAGAGCCACCAAGCACAGAGGCACTCTTTCGAAAGACAGTATCAGGATCAAGCATAAGCCAGACTGGGAGCAGAAGCAAGCTGTGCAGGCAGGCAACTTGGAACCCTGTGTCATCCGACGCTGTTGCACCATCACCTCTTCCCTGGCTCACACTTATGACTTTATGACAAGCTGATGAAGGAGAAAAAGGGCTGGCTTGATTTGTGACGGATTAACCCAGTGTGTGTGTGTGTG
>JAQQAC010004253.1:3325407-3339346 GCA_029783875.1 Phataginus tricuspis
TCCATCCACTGACCCCTACTCTGCTTCCTTAGCTATAAATTCCCACTTTTCCTTGTTGAATCTAGAATTAAGCTCACTTCTATACTGAGGGTACATGGTTAATAGAACCATTGCAGTAGTTCCTGAGAAAAATCTATTTTTACTGTTTTAACTACTGTCCAGTTCTGGTTTCCCTTTGAAAAACTGGTCACTCACTTTAGGTGGAGAGAGAAAAGGCAGGAAGCTGGAATACACAGACTCTTGGGCAGTGGTGAATGGCTTGGCTATCTGCTCAGGGGAGAGAAAGTGGGAATGGCCTGGGTAGAGGCAGAGGATGAACATTAGGAATAGGGCACACAGTGCACAGGTCCTTTTAGTCACATTTGCTTATAAAGGTATCATTGACATACAATCTAATGAAGGTTTCACTTGAGCAACATTGTGGTCACTACATTCATCCATATTATCAGTCCCCCCACACCCCATTGCAGTCACTGTCCATCAGCATAGTAAGATGCTATAGAGTCACTACTTGTCTTCTCTGTGCTATACTGCCTTCCTCATGTCCCCCCCTACATTATGTTTGCTAATCATAATGCCCTTTAATCCACTTCTCCCTCCCTTTCCACCTCCCCTCGCAACCCCCTTCCCCTTTGGTAACCATTAGTCCTTTGTTGGAGTCTGTGAGTCTGCTGCTGTTTTGTTCCTTCAATTTTGCTTCGTTGTTATACTCCACAAATGAGTGAAATCATTTGGTACTTTTCTTTCTCTACCTGGCTTATTTCACTGAGCATAATACACTCCAGTTCCATCCATGTTGTTGCAAATGGTAGGATTTGTTTTCTTCTTATGGCTGAATAATATTTCATTTTGTATATGTACGGCCTCCTCTTTAGCCATTCATCTACTGATGGACACTTAGGTTGCTTCCATTTCTTGGCTCTTGTAAGTAGTGCTGCGATAAACGTAGGGGTGCGTATGTATTTTTCAAACTGGGCTGCTGCATTCTTAGGGTAAATCCCTAGGAGTGGAATTCCTGGGTCAAATGGTATTTCTATTTTGAGGAACCTCCATACTGCTTTCCACAATGGTTGAACTAATTTGCATTCCCACCAGCAGTGTAGGAGGGTTCCCCTTTCTCCACATCTTTGCCAACATTTGTTGTTGTTTGTGTTTTGGATGGTAGCCATCCTTACTGGTGTGACGTGATATCTCATTTGGTTTTAATCTGCATTTCTCTGATGATTAGTGATGTGGAGCATCTTTTCATGTGCCTGTTGGCCGTCTGAATTTCTTCTTTGGAGAAGTGTCTGTTCAGCTCCTCTGTCCATTTTTTAATTGGAATATTTACTTTTTGTTTGTAGAGGTGCATGAGCTCTTTATATATTTTGGATATCAACCCCTTATCGGATATGCCATTTAGGAATATATTCTCCTATACGGTAGGATGCCTTTTGTTCTACTGATGGTGTTCTTTGCTGTACAGAAGCTTTTCAGCTTGATATAGTCCCACTTGTTCATTTTTGCTTTTGTTTCCCTTGCCTGAGGAGATATGTTCATGAAGAAGTTGCTCATGTTTATGTCCAAGAGATTTTTGCCTATATTTTTTTCTAAGAGTTTTATGGTTTCATGACTTATATTCAGATCTTTCATCCATTTTGAATTTACTTTTGTGTATGGGGTTAGACAATGATCCAGTTTCATTTTCTTACATGTAGCTGTCCAGTTTTGCCAACACCAGCTGTTGAAGAGGCTGTCATTTCCCCATTGTATATCCATGGCTCCTTTATAGTATGTTAATTGACTGTATATGTTTGGGTTAATGTCTGGACTCTATTCTGTTCCACTGGTCTGTGGGTCTGTTCTTGTGTCAGTACCAAATTGTCTTGATTAGTGTGGCTTGTAGTAGAGCTTGAAGTTGGGAAGCGAAATATCCCCAGCTTTATTCTTCCTTCTCAGGATTGCTTTGGCTATTTGGGGTCTTGTGGTTCCACATGAATTTTAGAACTATTTGTTCCTGTTCATTGAAGAATGCTGTTGGTATTTTGATAGGGATGGCATTGAATCTGTAGATTGCTTTAGGCAGGATGGCCATTTTGACAATATTTATTCTTCCTAGCCAAGAGCATGGGATGAATTTCCATTTGTTAGTGTCCTCTTTAATTTCTCTTAGGAGTGTCTTGTAGTTTTCAGAGTATAGGTCTTTCACTTCCATCGTTAGGTTTATTCCTAGGTATTTTATTATTTTTGATGCAATTGTGAATGGAGTTGTTTTCCTGATTTCTCTTTCTGTTAGCTCATCGTTAGTGTATAGGAAAGCAACAGATTACTGTGTATTTATTAATTTTGTATCCTGCAACTTTGCTGAATTCAGATATTAGTTCTACTAGTTTCAGAGTGGATTCTTCAGGGTTTTTTTTATGTACAATATCATGTCATCTGCAAATAGTGACAGTTTGACTTCTTTACCAATCTGGATGCCTTGTATTTCTTTGTTTTATCTGATTGCCATGGCTAGGACCTCCAGTACTATGTTGAATAACAGTGGGAAGAGTAGGCATCCCTGTCTTGTCCCCAATGTTAGGTGGAAAAGCTTTCAGCTTCTCGCTGTTAAGTATGATGTTGGCTGTGGGTTTGTCATATATGGCCTTTATTATGTTGAGGTACTTGGCCTCTATACCCATTTTGTTAAAGAGTTTTTGTCATGAATGGATGTTGAATTTTGTCAAATGCTTTTTCAGCATCTAGGAGATGATCATGTGGTTTTTCTCCTTCTTTTTATTGATGTGATGGATGATGTTGATGGATTTTCGAATGTTGTACCATCCTTGCATCCCTGGGATGAATCCCACTTGATCATGGTGTATGATCCTCTTGATGTATTTTTGAATCCGGTTTGCTAATATTTTGTTGAGTATTTTTGCATCTATGTTCAGGGATATTGGTCTGTAATTTTCTTTTTTGGTGGGGTCTTTACCTTGTTTTGGCATTAGAGTGATGCTGGATTCATAGAATGAGTTTGGAAGTATTCCCTCCTTTTCTATTTTTTGGAAAACTTTAAGGAGAATGGGTATTATGTCTTCTCTATATGTCTGATAAAATTCAGCAGTGAATCCATCTGGCACAGGGGTTTTGTCCTTGGGGAGTTTTTTGATTACTGATTCAATTTCGTTGCCAGTTATTGGTCGTTTATATTTTCTGTTTCTTCCTTGGTCAGTCTTGGAAGGTTGTATTTTTCTAAGAGGTTGTCTTTTTCTTCTAGGTTATCCAGCTTGTTAGCATATAGATTTTCATAGTATTCTCTAATAATTCTTTGTATTTCTGTGGGGTCCGTTGTGATTTTTTCCTTTCTCATTTCTGATTCTGCTTATGTGTGTAGATTCTCTTTTTCTCTTAATAAGTCTGGCTAGGGGTTTATCTGTTTTGTTTATTTGTTTCAAAGAACAAGCTCTTTGTTTCATTGATTTTTTCTATTGTTTTATTCTTCTCAATTTTATTTATTTCTTCTCTGATCTTTATTATGTCCCTCCTTCTGGTGACTCTGGGCCTCATTTGTTCGTCTTTTTCCAATTTCAATAATTGTGACTTTAGACTATTCATTTGGGATTGTTCTTCGTTCTTTAAATAGGTCTGGATTCGAATATGCTTTCCTCTTAGAACTGCCTTTGCTGCATCCCACAGAAGCTGGGACTTTGTGCTGTTGTTGTCATTTGTCTCCATATGTTGCTTGGTCTCTGTTTTAATTTGGTCGTTGATCCATTGATTATTTAGGAGCCTGTTGTTAAGTCTCCATGTGTTTGTGGCCTTTTTGTTTTCTTTGTACAATTTATTTCTAGTTTTATACCTTTGTGATCTGAGAAGTTGGTTGGTAGAATTTCAATATTTTTTAATTTACTGAGGTTCTTTTTGTAACCTAGTATGTACTCTATTCTGGAAAATGTTCCATGTGCACTTGAGAAGAATGTGTATCCTGTTGCTTTTGGGTGTAGAGTTCTGTAGATGTCTGTTAGGTCCATCTGTTCTAGTGTGTTGTTCAATGCCTCTGTGTCCTTACTTATTTTCTGTCTGGTTGATCTGTCCTTTGGAGTGAGTGGTGTGTTGAAGTCTCCTAAAATGAATGCATTGCTTTCTATTTTGTCCTTTAATTATGTTGGTATTTGTTTCACATATGTCTGTGCTCCTGTGTTGGGTGCATAGACATTTATAATGGTTATATCCTCTTGTTGGACTGACCCCTTTATCATTATGTAATGTCCTTCTTTATCTCTTGCTAGTTTCTTCGTTTTGAAGTCTATTTTGTCTGATACAAGTACTGCAACACTTGCTTTTTTCTCCCTGTTGTTTGCATGAAATATCTTTTCCCTCCCTTCACTTTTAGTCTGTATATATCTTTGGGTTTGAGGTGAGTCTCTTGTAAACAGCATATAGATGGGTCTTACTTTTTTATCCATTCTATTACTCTGTGTCTTTGATTGGTGCATTCAGTCCATTTACATTTAGGGTGATTATCGATAGATATGTACTTATTGCCATTGCAGGCTTTGGATTCGTTGTTACCAAAGGTTCAAGCGTAGGTTCTTTACTATCTAACAGTCTAAATTAACTCTATTATTAAGCTATTATAAACACAGTCTGATGATTCTTTCTCTCCCTTCTTATTCTTCCTCCTCCGTTCTTTCTATGTTAGGTGTTTTATTCTGTACTCTTTTGTGTTTCCTTTGACTGTTTTTGTGGATAGTTGATTTTATTTTTTGCCTTTAGTTAGTATTTGGATGGTCTACTTTCTTTGCTGTGATTCTATTTTCTCTGGTGACATCTATTTACCTTTAGGAGCGCTTCCATCTAGAGCAGTCCCTTAAAATAACCTGTAGAGGTGGTTTGTGGGAGGCAAATTCCCTGAACTTTTGCTTGTCTGGGAATTGTTTAATCCCTCCTTCAAATTTAAATGATAATTGTGCTGGATAAAGTATTCTTGGTTCAAGGCCCTTGTTTCATTGCATTAAATATATCATGCCATTCTCTTCTGGCCTGTAAGGTTTCTGTTGAGAAGTCTGATGATAGCCTGATAGCTTCTACTTTGTAGGTGATCTTTTTTCTCTCTATGGCTGCCTTTAATACTCTGTCCTTGTCTTTGATCTTTGCCATTTTAGTTATTATATGTCTTGGTGTTGTCCTCCTTGGGTCCCTTGTGTTGGGAGGTCTGTGGGCTTCCATGATCTGAGAGACTATTTCCTTCCCCAGCTTGGGGAAGTTTTCAGCAATTATTTCTTCAAAGACATTTTCTATCCCTTTTTCTCTCTCTTCTTCTGGTACCCCTATAATGCAAATATTGTTCCGTTTGGATTGGTCACACAGTTCTCTTAATATTCTTTCATTTCTAGAGATCCTTTTATCTCTCTCTGCCTCAGCTTCTCTGTACCCCTTCTCTGATTTCTATTCCATTAACAGTCTCTTGCATCTCATCCAGTCTGCTCTTAAGCCCGTCTATCGATTGTTTCATTTCTGTAATCTCCCCCTGGACTTCATCCCTTAGCTCTTGCATATTTCTCTGTAGGTCCATCAGCATGGTTATGACTTTGATTTTGAGTTATTTTTCAGGAAGACTGGTTAAATCTATCCCACCAGGCCCTCTCTCTGGAGTTGTCTGAGTGATTTTTGACTGGACCAGATTCTTCTGTCTTTTCATGGTGATAGAAGTGGTCACAGGCAGGTGTCATGTGTGTCAGCTGGGAGAACAAAATCCCTTCCTACTTGTTCACCTTACCCTTGTCTGCAGCCTGTGCCGGTTACCCACACACCTGGAGGCAGTCTGTGGGATTATCCCCTGAGCTGCCATTGGCAGGGCCACCCTCAGGCTAGCCTACAGCACTGCAGGTGGGTGGCAGCCTGTCGGGTGTGTTCTACTGCAAGGACAGTGCCCCTTTGTGCCTTCCAGACCTTGCTCTGGCTTCCTCTGCCTGTACTGGTTACCGGCACACCGGGAGAGAGTCTCTGAGATAATCCCCTGAGCTGCCATGGGCGGGGCCGCCCTCAGGCTAACCTAGAGCATTGCGGGGGGTGGGGGGGGTGGGGGGGTGGCAGCCAAGCTGGGTGCATTCTGCTGCAAGGATGGCACCCCTTCGTGCCTTCCGGACCTTGCTCCAGCTTCTGCTGCCTGCCCTGGTTAGCTGCGCACTGGGAGGAGATTCTGTATGGTTGCTATGGGCGGGGCTGCTCTCTAGCTGTTCTGCAGCTGTGGCGGGTCAGCCGGTCCATTTGCAGTGCTGGCTGGGAGGGATGAATGGCAGGCTGCTTATTGCTGTGAGGGGTTTTGGGGCTGCTTTACCTGGCAGGGCATTAGGGGGCCCGAAGTTCCTCAAGATTCCCAGCCTGCTGGGTTGAGTGTGCTGGGACGATTTTGTTCAGCTGTTGGGCCCTTGTCCCTTTAAGACTTTTAAAAAAGTGCCTGTTTTCTTTTGTCCCAGAGGAGCAGGCGGTGGTGACCCGCTCGCAGTGTCCGTCTCGGATCCTGCCCTTCCGTTTCTCTAATATCCAGTACACATGCGATGTGTGTCTGTGCTCCCGGGGCAGATCACCAGGGCTGGTTATTTAGCAGTCCTGTGCTTCCACTCCCTCCCCACTCTGATTCTTTTCCTCCCGCCAGTGAGTTGGGGTGGGGAGTGCTTGTATCTTACCAGCTTCGTGAGGCACTGAGTTCTCGCAGATGTAGCTATAGCCTGGCCATTGTACTGTATCTTCTGGTCTCTCTTTTAGGAATAGTTGTATGTGTTGTATTTTCAAAAATATATATGGTTTTGGGAGATTTCCACTGCCCTGCTCACGCCACCATCTTGAGCCCCCCCTCACTTATTTATTATTTAAAATCAGTAACAGTAATAACATACTTCAAAAACCTTGTCCGTATGTTTCTTCGATTGGCTGTCATTCTAAAAAAAAATGGCAAGAAATGATTGTAGCCAAACTTGTTTGTTTCTCCACTGAATGTTTAACAAAACCATGTAATATGGACTCACACGTAATAGGATAAATTCAACATAATAACCAATAAATAGTAGTGTCACACAGATGTTTTAGGCAATATTTTAAAGAAGAGAAAAAATTTACCCAGAGGTAATAAGGGACACTGATTTTTAAAATATCTTAATTTTCTTTTCATTTATTCTATACCATGATTATGTGTAGTAAGTGAACTGGATTGGGTCATGATTAATATAGTTTGTCACAGCTCATCACTCATGTCTAATTTCACCAATTGTTAAGTTTATAGAAATACCAAGTCATGCAGCACTTCTTTCAGGTTCAGGAGAATAGTAAATTATGATCAGGTGAAGATCAGTTGCTCAGGCAAGTTTGGTGAAAACATTGGGATTTAGAAAGATTCTGAAGCACAGATGGCCATTTATCAGCTGTGAAATTTCCAAGAGTTAGCTTCTGGTTGGGTATGTGTTCTATTTTAAAATATGAGTAATAGAATTTTAAGCCCTCATAGGCTTATTCTTTCTCATTCTTTTTTTTTTTATTCTTTCTTAAAGATTAGATGTTTCCTCTGCATTTCCATAAATCACTTCAAGCAGTTACTGAGGAACAAAAGAATTAGACAACGGGTCGTTAGTCTTTCAAAGCCTTCCCACTATGTCAGACCTAAGGAAATTAGTCAAATACAGTGCACTCTTTGAAGTCAGTGGAAGCTTTTATTTACAGTGCCCACTTCACTGAAATGGGCAATATAAAATCTGACAAAAGTACTCTTAAAACAACTTTATTATTCCATAGCTTCAGTTTTTTAATGATGTAAAGTTGAATAAATAGATTGGTAAAGTTACCTTAACAGTAATAAAGATTGCTTTGGTTGCCACACACAAAAAAATCATGGACTGCTTTGAGGCTTTTCAAAACCTAGAGTAAACTCTCAAGTTTCCAGGCTGAAGAAATCTTGTTTGCTACTATTATATACATAAAGGCCACATTTTAAAGCACTCTGATTACACAGTCATTTTGGCTTAAGTTTACCATTTAATGAACCATTACATCACTACATGCACTGAAAGTGTTACTGCAACTCAAGATGAGCAACTTCTGTCAGGGACAAGTTTATTTTATGATTGGATAGTTTTTCATTTTTACTACATCCATTTAAAAGATTTGGTATTGAGCTACATCACTCATTGTTAAAATTTAAAAAGGTTTAAACTTAAATTAATAGGTAAGTAATTTCCATTATATCTGATATCTGACTTCTAAGACATTCAGTCAAAATGTTTTGCCTGGAGCAAATATTTCCACTATTTTGGCATTATTATCCATATTCTCTACAATGATGTGTAAGAAAATAGGTCAGCTATTTTATATCTACTGTGTATGCACATATATATCTGTAGGTGTGTGTGTGTGTGTGTGTGTATGTGTACATATACACATATATGCATCTGTATATATGGATAAAGATATCTGGCCAAGGTTATACAGACATTTGGCAATCTCATATAAGAACTCAGGGTTTCTTAGTCATTGTTCATTTTAAAGTTTTACCACAAATATCTCTTCTGAAACATCAAAATGATTTAGCCAATTTTAGTATTTTGTGGATTCAGTTAGATCACATTTCTTCTTTTCTTCGCCATACACACACACACACACACACACACACACACACACACACACACACACAACACAGCATGGTCATGGAAAGAAGCTGACCCAAGGTGTAAGGAGAACCAGTGTTCTAAGCTTGCTGCTGCTCAAATTCAACCTTGTATGTGCCAGCCTTCCACTTTGTTCCTACTGATTCCTTAATTCTACTCTAACACATCATAGCTTTTAGCTCAAATACTAATCTATGCCAACATTAGTATTATAAAAGTGTCCACTGAAAATTAAATTATATTTTAGATTTTAGCTGTTTAACTTTACAAGTAGGTATAGATGACTGTATTTTAAACTTTTGTTATTCAGTTTTTGAGTGTATGCCATTTGGACTGCTGGAAAAACTAGTATGAGATTTAAAATTAAAACAGTAAAAGTAGTTGTTACATTTTGGGGGACTGATATATTCTTATCCTGTCATTTATAGTTTGAACTCACTCAAGTGAAATTAAAGATATCAAGAAAATGTCGACAATATAAATATTCAAAAAATTGATACTGATGTTATCATTTATATTCTCTCCATAAGCACTATGAAAAATACATAAATATAGAAAATGTACAAGTATTTAAAAATATAATTAAATAGCTACTTCAAAGATGCACAAAAGCCATATTCAGGATTAGTTTGATTGAATTACACTTCCCGGGATTTCCTTCTATCATTTCCACTATGGAGGAGCAGTGCTTCAGGACAAGAGGGCCGAGAGCACACCTCAAACCAACAATTCACCCCAGGTCCCTGAAAACATGCACCTTCTCTGCTCCTGCTGTAGAATGTGGGAATGAAAGGAAAGAACATGAGAAAAAAAATTCTCATCCATTTAAAATAATATACCCATGAGCAGCTAACAATCTCACTTTTGTATAATGCTTTCTCGATTTACAAGGCTGTTTCACACGATTCACTTGGTTCTCAAAATGATTCTACGGAACACAATAAATGTGGGTTATTAGCATCATTTTACAGTTGACAAAGTTGACGTTACACGGTTGAGTGGCTTACTCATACACAAATAATAGTACAATGAAGACAAGTTTAGAACCCAGGTTTTCCGATTTCTTGTTAAACATCTTTCTACCATACCACTTTGGTTTTAGAACAAATTCAGCTATTACAGTAAGATTTCATCACTCCAAAAGGCAATTTTGTTTGGTGCCCCTTTGTGGTTAGAAATGGTTTACAGAACAGAATAAAAATGTATGTTATAAAATATCTGACCTTGTGATCAAAGTGTCCCTTCCCGGACAGGAATTTACAAGTTAAAAATTAAGAAACTCAAAGGTCATTTTACAGCCTTCACTCATCTAACTTTACTTCTACCAGTGAGATTGTTAAGTACAATTTGAAATCTAAATATATCAAACATAGCCAATTTTCCTTGTCCATAGAAATCTTATCCATGCTTTTCTTGAATTAGAAATAGGGAAATTTGAAAATTTACCTGGACAAAAAGCTATTACTAAAAACATTCCATATTTACCTGTATTGATAGTTTGGATAAGAATTCAAGGTAAATTGCATTTACTTTCTTTGAAAATGTCAGCACATAAATAAATTTGTTTTTCTTTCCTAATTAAGGACAGTATACTGTAACATCAAAGCATTTATTGATGAGTGGTCCTTCATTTTTACTTTTACAAATATTTGCAATAAAATATTTTGCTTGGATCCTTAGAAATTTTTACAAAATCATCAGGTGCAATAAATGAGAACAAAAATGAGTATAAAACTTATTTTCTTATGTTCAGGCAAAATTAAGGGAGGATAAATATTTCAGAGAATGTTTAAAAAAGTGGTATCTTAAGGAATTGCTATTTTAGTCTGAGTTGATACCTCTGAGATTATTTACTGTGTAAGAGAACAGTGCACTTTAAAAGCCACTTCACTATTCAGCATTAATAAATTAACTCAAGGGAAAGTAATTCCTGGCAAAATATTTTCAATCAGACTATATATGCACAAAAGAATCATTTCAAACTGTCAAGAGGAATGAATAATATTGACATATTTAGACATGAAGGTCACCCTAAGCTAATACAGTGAGAATGGGGTAATTCTGTAGACACTCCAGTTTCAAGGAAAAGTCTGCTTTGCCTGATAATTTAGCAAAATACCCAGTCTTACTGTAACAGGTAAGCATAGGGTGCTGAATCAAATCCCTTATAAAAAAGTGTTAGCATGGGTTTATAACTTTTTTTTTTAGTGCCTTCATAGCATCATTCTGCTGTTAATGTTGGCATTTATCCTGAAAGGGCACTCGATCTGTTCTTGTTGGTTCTTTGGCATGTTTGAAGTCAGCAGAGGCACTCTTTTCTGGGCTTTACTGCTTCCTCAGAAGAATGCACAGTATTTGGGACAAAACCACTTTTCACCCCTTCCCAGCCATCCTGAATACAGATTTCTCCTCTTTTAATAAGTTCATATATATCTCGTGTCAAAATTGTAAAGGATTCCTCAACATTTGTAGCATCTTTTGCTGAGGTTTCTATATACTTCACACCACAGTCTGCGGACAGTTTTTCAGCTTCTTCCCTTGTAACTTGACGCTGTGAAGCTAAATCACATTTGTGTCCCACTAACAGAAATACAATCCGAAATGGCTGTACGTGCATTTTTGCTTCTTCTAGCCAATCTTTCACATGTTCAAAAGACCGTCGGTTAGTAATGTCAAATACTAAAAATCCACCAACTGAGTTGCGGTAGTAAGATCGAGTTATTGATCTGAAAAATAAATAGAAAAAAAAGCTGTGAAAGAGCAAGTGGTTCTTTTTCTCCTCATTCAAACCATGTAGCACCATAAGACAATTTGAAGATACCTTAATGGGATTTAACTAGAATTGACATGATCAAGTATGAAGTGTCAAGTGGACAAAAATATTCTATGAGACTAATGTAGTTATTTTCAGAGAGACAAATAAGCACTTACATGGTATGGCATCTTGCACTGTCTTAGGATTGTTTTTATTTTCAAATATCTGACAGAATAATTATTACATTACTGTGGTTAAAAATAGGCACACAGAAAGATTTGGTAGAGGGCAGAGGTTGCCCAGCAAACCGGATCCCAAGAGTTCCTCCATCATTTAATTCAACGCACCCGTCCTCTTTCAGTTTAGGAGGAAGAAACCAGGGCAAACTTGTTAGAATGTTAGTAAGGTACAGTCCCGCGCTGCATCCGTTCAAGAAACAGGAAATCGTGTGCATATGGGGATATCGTGAGCTCAGGGTGTGCTAATGATTCCGCTTGCCTGTCCAGATCTAGTCTCTGCTCCTCGCGGGGCCTCAGGAAGCTGACCTTTACAGAAAGCTTCCCCCAACTCCTCTGCCCTCGGGCCTGCAGTGGGGATGAGCCGAGGGGAGGCAAGGAAAGAGAGGTCAGGGCATTTGCTCCTCCTTGTCTCTGCTGGACTGTAGCTTGGCAGTCAGTCCTGTGTTCCTCTGCTTCTGGACAAGTTTCCAGTCAGAGTCCCTGCCCCATGGATTTTACCAGGTTGTAGTAATCCTGCTCCCTGTCTCGGCCCCTTCTGGCCAGGTGGTTAATGGCTCACCACTGGGGCTGTCTCTGAATGTTTCACCTTACTTTGTTGGTGTCCTTGGCCTTGCCCACATTTCAGGAAATAGTCACTTCATGGAACTCTTTTCAGCCAACCTTTGATGGGCACCATTTGTTTCCCGACTGAATCATGAAGGAAGGTGGCAAGGCCGGACTGTTTGCTATTTCTTGCCTGTGTATGTTGTTTTCTCTACATAGAATGTCTTCTGCCCTTTGCTGCGTAGCAAACTGCTATTTTTCCTTTAAGAGTCGGTTCAAACATCATATATATGCTAAGTTTTGCCATATGATCTCTGACCTCTCCCTCTCCACTTCTCTTATGCAATCCTCTTACGAGGACACTGAACTTTTGGCGTACCGCCATTGTGACCGTATCAATGTCTTCCTCTCAATTCAAGGCTCCCTGAGGGTTAAACATTTTTTGTCCATGTATCTAACATATTACCTGGCAAATAACAGATGTCACTTAATATTTGTTATATTGGGTTAATTAATCTTTTTGGAGAGGGAATTTGCTAAATGTTATGAGCCACAGACAGCATGCTTCTCAGATTCTAAGTGACCGATGACCTTGAACCCTGAGAGCATTCTTAAAAGCAAACTCATATTACTTGCCTGAGGTACCAGGGATCTTTGTGGAGGGTCAGGGGGTTATCTGATACTTCCCAACTTTTACATACCTCCCTCATCCTTATTGCTGCAATCACAGCTCAGTTGAGTGACCTGACACAACAAGTACCATTTGTTGTGGGAGTGTGCAGGAAGTATTTCCCCTCCCCTTTCTTTCCATTTCTCCTGCTTCCCTGCTTCTCCTCAGGCTTCCTAGTGGAGAGATTTTCAAGTGATTATTTTAGAACTACTAAACTACCAACTACTGTTTCAAGTACTACTGTTTTATATACCTATTGACAATAAGAAAAATCTCCCATTATCTTTGGCAGGCTAAAATGAATGCAGTTTTTTTTTTAAGAAAAAAATTTTGAGGGATAATTAATTTGTTATTGCTTTGCTACTCATCTTTACATATGTGAATTTAGGCAGATGCGCAGTGCCTTAAGAGAAACATAATTAAGGCTATGTTATTACACTGAAAGCTTTAATTTACTCAGCACCAAATCTGCATTACTTTTATTCCCTCTATTTAATTTACTATTAGTAAAATTTTTAGAAACAGGCTGAGATGCTTGTATATTGGGCAGAAGCATATCTTACACTGTAGGAAAGCCATGTTTTCTAGCACCTGGTATTTAATTTTGAAAACACATTTGGAATGTAGTTGGCAAAGCATTCTACAGAATAAAATTATAGCAAAGTGTATGCAATATATGCCATAAAACAGCTGTCAGTAATGATTAACTGGAATAAAAGAGGTCTATACAGCACTTGCCATTTTCTATATAACTTTATCTCCAGTTTCTGTGTGGGGGTATGAACATAAGTTTTAGAATTCTGATATGGGCTTTAGATTCAGACACAGCTGTCCTAGGGGAAGAGATCAGCCTTCAGAATGAAAACTGGAACTTGAAAGGCAGGTTTTAACAGGGAATGAGGGAGCATCTATCTCTATTTCTCTGAACCTCCTCTCTTGGATCAGGAAACTTAGGTCGCTACAAGTTCTTGAAGGTTTTACAAGAAGGTAGGGAACAGATCACAGAAGAAGTGGGAGGGTAGGCCTCCCTGCAAAGAATCCAGAGCTGATGATGAGTAATAATTCTTTATAAGCAGCAACATCTTGTTGCATGTTACTTTATACCCATTTC
>JAQQAC010004253.1:3344346-3401745 GCA_029783875.1 Phataginus tricuspis
ATAGCATCTCACTACGCTGATGGACAGTGACTGTAATAGGGTTGGTGGGGGGGACCTGATGAAGGGGGTAGTTTAATCATCAAAATATTGCTCATGTAATTGTAGGTTAATGATACTAAAATAAAATAAATTGTAAAAAAAAAAAAAAAAAAAGAAATGCATGGATTCCAATCCAGTCTCAGGTGTGTTATGGTAGGATTAAGAGGTATGAGGCTACCCTCTGGAAATACTGGTAAAGGGGAACAGTAACCCTAAATCCAGTACGATGGTGGTCTGATGGAGGTGAATTATGGAAGGGATGAGGGTTACAACCTTTAAGCAGCCCCTTGTCCTTCCCAAGTGGAAGATTTGTTCTTGAATATAAAAGAAACCTATTGGTTCTGTTATACCTTGAAAACTATAGTATGAGCAACTCCTATCCCATTTTGAAAGAATACTCTCCTCTCAGAATGTTTCCTCATCTTCCCTGCCTTAACTGGAACCTGCTGGCTCCTGAGAACAAAGCTTCTTGTGGATAGAGCAGGGTTGAATGGAAGTTCTATTTCTTCCTATGGTAGAATCCTAAATGTAAAGAAAGAAGAGTTTCTCCTGAGATTAGCAGTATTCCTGGGCAGTGTTGAATATCCACTTGGGATTTGTTATAATTAATTCATAGTGACTCCAGCCTGCCTGGTTGTGTAATATTACCCAGAAAAATATAGAGATAGAGTTTTCCCAGATGACTGTGGCAGAGGGAGAGAGGCTTGGGAATTGAGATATTTCTAAGAGAACAGCTATCAGGATGTCTCATAGAACTAAGATGTGGAAGCATGTAAAGATAGGAGAGTATTAATGAAAGTGATAGAATTAGTCAGTGGATTACAAATTTGATGAAGTTAAAGAATTGTCACAGTAAAAATATGCTGGTGGGCTGTGAGATTTTCATCAAAAAGTAGAGCATGTAAATTAAATTACAATTTTGGAGGTAGTGAACATTCCTAATGATGAAAAGGAAGTGGATGAGAAAGAGAGAATGGAGGAGAAAGTTCATTAGAGATGAGAAAGTCAAGAAACTGAGAAATGATGTTGAGAGAGAGCAGACAACGCTGTACCCCTCTTAATAAATTTCTCCATAAAGGAGAAATGGCTGCTCGGTTTCATTAAGAGTTTATTTCTCAGGCTGGTAGACAAAATCACTGCGTGTTGAAGGTTAGTACTCCTCCATAGCATGCTTTTCTTCTCCTTTCCATTTCCTGGACCATGATACTGGGTTGTGAATTGTGAGAGGCGGGAAGGTGCCATTTTCTATGCTCATCACTGAACACCCAGAGGTTCTCAAGTGCCTAGCATGTAGTGGGCACTCAGTACATTGCTAGTGGGTGGATGAATGGTTGATTTGGTTAAGAGCCATGAATACAGCTCCTGGGGAAACAGGAGAAATGGCAGAGAGGGTGAGGAAACTTGTGGGAAAGAGATGCTCGCAGTGCAAAAAAAGAAAGTTACCCAATATTAGATCGCTAATGTGTTACGTTCTCATGCCAAAGTCACTGAGGCGCCATGAGCATGTCAGTATTGCAGATGGGTGGATATATGTTCAATGTATCCATATAAATGTATCCAAATATACATATATTCATCCTAAATATATATCCCATTAAAACACATTAGCCAGTAATCTCTGTGAAGTTTTCTGAGAGAGGGGGACCACTTAATCTGGGACATGTTGGTGAGACCTCTCCAAAGAAGATAAATTGTGGTATCTTCTGCCCCCTATTAAGCAGCAGCATAATACTGCTGGACCTTTTTGAATTTTGGAGGACACATATAATATTTGGGTGTACTTCTCTGACCCATTAGTGGGAGACCCAAAAGACTACCAGCTTTAAATGGGGTGGAGGCAAGAGAATTTCCTTCAGCTGGTCCAAGCTATAATGCAAGCAACTTTGTCACTTGGCCCATGGTCCAACAGATGTAATGGTGCCTCCCGAAGTGCCTGTGACAGACTTGGCTGCTCGATCAGGCCTGGGGGAAGGTTCCACTGGACAATTACAGGAGCGGCATTGTGAAAGAAAGGCATGCCCTCTTTATCAAGAGCTATTACACTTTTTGAGAAATAATTCTTGGCTTACGACCTGCCTTTGAAAGGGACTACATGCTCGGCTGTGGAACACCAAGTGACTGGGCGATCTGAGTGCTCCTTAACAGCCAAGTGTTCACTGATTCACCAGGCCGCAACTTAGTCACCCAGCAGAAGTCATCCTATAGGAAATAATGGACGGAACCTGAGGGCACCTGGGGTAATGCGGCTTACACACGAGCATGCCGACTCCTGCAGCACCCTCTCCACCTATGGCCTTTTCCTGTAATTAAAGAGGAAAAAACTGAAGTCAGTTTACAGATGGCTTTAAACAATATGCTGGTATTGGCCAGCCCCATTCAACCGTGGACATGAAGGTCAGGGGAGGAGAGGACTGCCCCATGTGTTGCACTTCTGGTGGTACTTGTTCCAGAGGGAGAGATGGAGACGTGTAGGTAAGGATTATCACTGGACTCTAACCAATTCATGAGCAGAGGCTAAGGGTTTAGCAAGTTGGAAAAAACGTAATTGGAGGATTGATGATGAGTTCTAAGACAAATGTCAATTTGTCTTAGAGCATGCGAATACTTGTATCCTATGTGAATATTTACCAAAAACCCCCTCTGTGGAGGAGTTTCTAATAATTAATGAATCAAGATGTCCTGTAGTTATCAGTATTTTTACCCCAGTTTGGACTCAAAGTGGTCATGATAGAGGGATGGAGGCTGTGACTGCGCTCAGACTTTTTCCTCTCTGGACTGTCATTGCTTAATATCCAATTTTCCAGCAGCTACTGACACCCTGGATAGTATCTTATTCTGGGGGAGGTGGCACTGATATGCCGTCACTGTAATGGACACTCAAATCATGCTAGCACCACCATCCATAGATTTATGGAATGCCTTCTACATAATCACAGTATCCCACACACCGCTACAGACCAAAGATTTCTTATAGCAGAGGAAGAGGTAGGGAAATGGGCTGATGTCATGGGTTTCACTGATCTACGCATGTCACTATCACCTAGAGGCATCTGGCCCTATGAAACTGTGGAATGGACTGTAAAGACTCCTTATGCCCATGTCCAGGTGATGACACCTTGGACTATTTTGGCATGATCCTTTAGGATGTCTATGTTCTAAACTAGTACAGAACAGAGGAGGCGGGGTTTTGTCCCGTAAACAGAAGCTGTGGAATGGGCCACAAGGGGTGAAAGTGGGGTGATGGTGTCTCTCACAATTGCACTGAATGAGTTACTAAGTTTTTTTGTGCTTCTAATCCCTGTGACTCTGAACTCTGCTGATATAAAAGTTTTAGTATCCAACAGTGAAATGCCTTCCCTAGAGAACCCCTCGATGCTTCTATGGAATTAGCTGAGACTGCCAACCTGCCATCTGGGGCTTCTTGTGGCAGTGGGTGAACCAGGCAAAAAAGGGGCTATGGCAGCCTGAGGGCCACACTGGCTTCCTGCGGGTCTTGCTCCGCAGAGCTCCTGGGGCCCTTTCATTCATCCCAAGTCTGGGTCTTACAGCTCCCCATCAGGTCTCTGTGCCTCAGACATGCTCCAGGACCTCTCATTTTTGATTTTTGCTGGCAACCAAAGACCTGATTGACAGAGTCTGCATGTATTTTGTAAGAAAACAGCAAAACCAAACAAAGCTGCAAATATTTTATATAACTTCCAGCATAGTGTTACTAGGCCAAAATTCATTCTTTAAAAAAATTACTGTGGTAAAACACACATAAGATCTAGCCTCTTAACAAATTTTTAAGTGCCCAGTATGTTATTAACTGTAAACACAATACTGTACAGCGGAGCTCTAGGACTTTTTCATCTTGCATGACACTCCAGGCCCACTGAGAAGCCTCTCCTCATTTCCTTGTCCTCCCAGCCCCTGGCAACCTACTCCACTTTCTGCTTCTAAGAGTCTGACTACTACAGATGCCTCATGTAAATGAAATCTCTCATCTTTTTGTGATGGGCTCATTTTACTCGGCATCATGTCCTCAAGGTTCATCCATGTTGTAGCATATGACAGACTTTCCTTCTTTTTTTATGGCTGAATGATATTCAATTGTAGGTATATACCACATTTTCTTCTTTCATCCACAAAGTTTATTCTTACATGTATGTTTGCTTTAGAATAGAAAAGAAAAATGGCTGCCTTGCCTATGCAAACATTTTAACTGTTTATTTTTCCCTGAAAAAATACATAGACAAGTGACATTGAGAGCACTGAAGTTTGCTTACATCTACAATGAATTACTTAGTATAAGAGCAAAGCAATTAAGTGGGAATGATATGCCTTGGGGAATTTGGAATTTTTTCTGACACAAATGACATGATAATTGAGATCCTAAAAAATGTAAATGATATCTGCAATTAAACAGTTATCTAGTTT
Source organism: Phataginus tricuspis (assembly GCA_029783875.1). Taxonomy (NCBI): domain Eukaryota; kingdom Metazoa; phylum Chordata; class Mammalia; order Pholidota; family Manidae; genus Phataginus; species Phataginus tricuspis. Next base: position 3,348,805 of record JAQQAC010004253.1, read on the forward strand.
CCTAGAAATAAGATGCTGTTGTCATAGGAAGGACAAAAGTCCCAAAGTCCATAGGGCCTGCAATGCTCCCGATTATACTAGTTAGTTACTTGTATATAAAATATTCCCTCAAAGTGGCAAAATTATATAGATGTTAGATGTTCTGCCTATGAACTCTGTTATGTGCTCAAGCTTCTTAAAAAAAGAAACAAAACAGAGAGTACTTGCTGAGAGACCTGGGAAAATGAAACAGATGTTCCGTCCTGGAAATCCCCTTCTTGTGGTCTTCGCCAATGGTAAAATAGGCACTTAGAGGCTAGAAGCACTTGGATGCCAAAGGCAGTTGGCACCAAGCAGCCTATGAAAGCATTAGCCTTGTGGATGTCTGTTTTCCCCCTCACATCACATTCCTGCTGCCATTCTGGGAACAGTCACCGTGTCGATGCCTCATTTACCTGCCTCACTTGCCTTCTAATCCAGCTCCTTAGGAAAGAGACTCAAACCCAAGTCTCCATCCTCCTTTTATCAGTCCTGACTCTTAACAGTCCCTGCCCTGCCTAAGATTCTAAAACATGGAGCTTGTAAAGTAGGATACCTTTCTTTATACATAGAAATATTAGTATTCTTTTTCTTTGTAAAATTCCAGGGTCTTTCCATCAAAAACCAAGTCTGTGGTTCTGGAGGTTATATATAATACTGACAAGACCTCATGGGCTATATTCTCTTTCTGAATATGTGAATCCATTCCTGTGACCACCTTTTATTCTCCTTTATGACTAACCATCATTTAATGACTATGAGGAATTCTCACCAACCCGCAGCACACTCTATTCTTTTAGCATCTATATTCCTCTGCAGCAATGAACACATTCTGATATCCTATACAGTTTTAATATTCTGTATTAGTTAGGATAGGCCAGGTTATGCCGCAGTAACACACAACTCATTTCTTGATTGGAGGAATGTTAAAGAATCTGGACTGTTATTTTAAAACCACTGCATGTCACTTCTGCTTAAATCCACTGGCCAGAATTAGTCATGCAATTCTAAGAGTGAGGGGGAAGGGAAATATATTCCTCCCATGTGTCCAGAAGAAAACAACCATCAGATATGAGTGAACACACAAAGTCTCTACCAAATCTTTTTCTTTTTCCTGAATTTTCCAAGTAGTTCTCAATAATCCAATCCCAAACTCTGCCAGTTACCTTCTTTTAAGAAGTTTGTTCCCATTAGCTTTTCTGTCAATTCCAACTTCCTGAGGTCTCTCCTACAACCTTTGGCCCTGCTCCAATCTGGCCTGTTGTCCTTGGTATCTGCAGCCAAGACATCACCCTAGGATTTCCCTTATCATCTACCTGGGTATTTGCTTTGCCCTTCTTCAAAGGTAGATCTCCTGTTCCTTGTATTCTATGTCTTCTTCATTCCTGATCTTGTCCCTTATGTGTGTGGGTGTGTGTACCATATCCCCAAGCAGCTTCCTAAAAAGATGCATGAGGTAATATTTCGAAATCTTGGATGTTTGATCTTTGATCTCACAGTTGAATGACAGTTTGGTCAGATACAGAATTCCTTCAGAATTTTGAAGTCATTTCTCCATTGCCTTACAGCTTCCACTATTGTTTTGGGGGAGTCTGAAGCCAATTTGATTCCTAAACTTTTTTATGACCTGTTTTTATTCCCCCCCAACTCTGGTAGTTTGTAGGAAGTTTTTTGCAGCCCCAGTGTTCTGGAATTTCATGACAAAGTGCCTTAGAATGTGTCTACTTTCCTCTACTGTGCTAGGCCCTTCTAATCTAAACATTCAGTCCCTAGAGCTTGGAAAATTCTCCTGAACTGCTTCACCGACGATTTCTCTCTGTCCTCTCTCTCAGGAATGCCTGGTGCTAGTGTACTGAACCTTTTGGACTGGTCCTCAATATTTTTTAAAGTGCTTTTTCAGAATTTTCTAAGTCTTTGTCTTTCTGTCCTACTTTTTGAGAGATTTCCTCAACTGCATGTTTTATATTTTCTCTGTGTTTCCAAAAGCTCTTTCGTTCTCAGAATATTCTTTTTCTGAAATAGTACCTTGTTCTTTTTTGATTATAATATTTTCTATTATTTCTCTGAGGAAATCAAAGAGAGTTTTATTTTTGTTTTAACATTCCCTTATCAAATTTGTTTCTCTGGTTGCTTTTTCGGTCTCTAGGTTTCATATTACAGATTTACTGCTATTTCTCGTAATCTTTCAGAGACTAAAGTCCCCACTGTAAAAGAATCAGGCTGGATCACTTAGTGGAGGAAGCTGTAATGTTGGGATCTTAAGTCCTTCCTCTTGGCCTGGTCAGATTCTTCAGAAATGGTTTCACCCATGTCCTGATTGAAGGGTGAAGTCCTGACTGCCAACATTCTGGGGTCTGAGTGGGGTAGTCTTAACACCCAACATGCATACATTCACTCAGTAAAGGACCTCAAATTCAATTATGCCTGGTCTTCCGGTCAGAGATTCTATATTTAACCCTTTTCAAATAATAAATTTCTAGTTTTTGTGCCAATGCAGGGGGAGAGGAAGTCTGGCGTGTGGAATGGTGAAGGGGATGTGAAAATCCAATCTTTTTAAAACAGACCGACAGTCAATGGCCCTTCTTTTAGCACTCCCACTTCAGAAATATCTGGTGCCACCACTTCCTGAGTCTTTAGACTCAATGGTATATAAACTGGGGTGGATTTCAGCTTTTTCCACCACTAGCTTAGAAGTCAGTTTTCTTGAATCTGCTAATTCACTCACTGCTCCTCCATCTGTTTTCCTGCCTCCAAAACAGTGTTCCTGTCGTCTCCTCACCTATTCTTGTTTTTGAGGGTTTATTGTTAAAACACAAAACAAACCTATCGTCACCTTAGGGAGGTTTCAGGAAAAAAAAGCTAAAATAGATATAAGTGTTCAATCTTCTATCATTACCGGATGCCATCCTTTTTCTATTGTTGTTGTTTCCTGTTGTTATTTCTTTTACTGGTGACATAGCCCTGTGCGTGAGCATCAGGGATCACCTTCTCCGGGACTCATGCTCTGAGACTGGCCTGCGCCCTGGGCACAGATGACGCTTCCTCCCTCTGTTCTGCCACTGGAACTCATGTGAGTACTTACCAGTCTTTACTGAAATTATTGATGATGACTATTACATTTTTTTGCCATGAGTCTGTGAAAAAGACTTTTAATATTCCCTCAGTATCATTCCTTGTTTTCCTGTAGTAATAAAACTCTTTAAGTTTTGACTGGCACATAGCAACTCACAGACCAAATCCTCCAGCTCTCTTGCCATTAGTTATGGTCGTGAAATGAAGTCGGGGTCAGTGGACCGATGGGGCACGGGAAGTGACGCACGCGGTCTGAAGCTCACCTACTTGAAGAAGCCATTTAACCTAGGTTTCCTCTTTCTCCTTCTTGCTTGCTAGAAAATGGCAGTGATTAGGGAATCCTGAAAACTGATATTGAGGCAGAGCTACCATGGCAGCCCAGAGCTGCCCATTCTGGACTGTTACTACAGGAGAGAGAAACAAAGTTCTATGCTATTTAAGGGGCCTTCTTTGGGCAGACTCTCTGTTACGGCAATGTAGTCTGACTCTACCCAGTATGGAGACAGCATGGGCCTTGGATGTGAGACTCTATCTTACTGATTGATTGATCGATTTTTTATTTTGGTATCATTAATATACAATTACATGAGCAACATTGTGATTACTAGATTCCCCCCATTATCAAGTCCCCACCACATGTATCTTTTTTATTTTTATATCTGATATATAGTTAAACTAAATAAACACATGGATTTCCGCAAGTAAGTATGTGCCCTGGTTGATGTCAGCTTCTCCAGAAAAAAACGGGGGCAGCATTTAAGGATCAGAAAGCTACTCCCTAGTACTTGTAACACTTTAGTACACCATATACGTATTTGCTTATAGCTTTGCCCCAAACCCAACACCTCTCCTTGTCTAACAAGGCCGGGTCCTTCAAACGCACTTCTCCACTGCAGGGGCAGGTGGACTCCTGTTAGCCAGTGCAGGCCCTGAGAACCGCGTGAGGGTGGGGTTAGTGCCACTGCCGCCACATGTGGATGCTACCAGGTATCAGTACTGCGGCTGTTGTGTGAAGCCAGCTCCCCTTTTGTTTTCTGAAATGAAGCAAAATAATGGTTTGGGTGGACATAGTAAATTAAGTTGGGTCTACAGAGATGGAGATGGAGTGGCAGGGGCAGGGGGCAGTTGTGGAAACAGCATGGTTTTCAGGATGGAAAATACACAAGGTGTCAATACAACTCTTCAACAGCGACAGGAGGCCTGGTGTTGCAGAAAGAGCACTGAGTGGAGCGTTAAGAGAACTGGGCTCTTGCAAATCACTAATGAACTAGGAGGCCTGGGACAAGTCAAAGCCTCTCTGAACAATAATTGCATTATTTTAAAAATGAGACTTGCATCAGATCATCTCTGTTCCTTCCCAGTCCTACGGCTGCAGTTACTTATCCACGAAAATGGCCAGCATGTGGACCACAGCGTGGCTGACCTCTGCAGCTTCTTTCATGTGTCTCTTCCCCCTCACTTTCCTGGGCTTTGGTTTCAATCTCTCTCTCACTGGTTTTCCTCATCTCCAATTTTCCTCTGCTATACAATTAATTACACCTTCTCTTCTTTTAATTCTCTGTTTATAGAGACTACCCTATCAAATCTCATTCTTAAATTTCACTCCAAACTTGCTTCATTAACTTTCGCTCTCCCATAGCCTTTCCATAGCCTTCTCATAGTTAAGAAATCTAAAATTATTAAGTTTCATCTGTTTGTTCCTTATCTTTTTTCCAGTTTTCCTAGTACTACTAACTGGATGGTTTTGTTTTTGAAACAAATGCATGATCTGCGTAAGGGTGTGTAAGTGGCCAGGCAGGAAGATAAACCTCTTCATTTTGAGTGAGGTAACAAAAACCAAGGGACTCTTAAGGGCTACTAGATATTTTCTGAAAATATAGTAATCAAGTTTTAAAATGGACTCCTGACGAAATCATCCAGAAGCACTAGCAAACATGACATAGAGAATCATATGAGAAGAAACTCTGCGAGGTTCTCAAATGTATCTCTAAAACTTAAGGAACTGCCACTCTTTCTTTGAAGTTCTGGTTCCTAGAGCACTCTATCCATCTACTGATTTCCAAAATGCTCTATGTAAAAGAACTCTGGGCTGGGAAATATATATCTGCCTTGGGGATTCAAAATGTGTATTAGTATATTTATATATTAGAAGCCCTGAGAAATCCGGCACTGACTGAGCCTTCCCAAAACTATATGATCAAGGAACCCCTTTCTCAGATTACACCTATTAATATCACTTTGAAAAATGCTACTGTGAGGAAAAATGAGAGGCAATGCCTAGAATTTGAGAATCTATAATCATTTTTCATAATGTCAGGAAGTTCTGAATATCTATTGAACTTTGTTCGCAGTATTCTCTCCTGACCTCTTCTCAAAGAAAAGCGTTCAACTTGGGCCACACACTATTCTTTTGTATTTTTGAGATAGGAGTCTGCTATTAAGGCTATCCTTTGGCCTTATCTATTTCAGGCCATGGCACACTAAGTCCTAGGAAAAGGAAATAAATTTGGACAGGCTAAAGTATCAGAAGAAATACAATTTTTAACATTCCTAGTATAGGAAAGTAATTTAAAGAGAGATTATGACCAATCATACAATAAGTAGAAAAAAAATAACAGGCACAGAAAAGGATCACATTTTGCCAAGAAGAGTCACTGTTAGCCTTTTGAGCCTGGCTTGATAAAAACCTTTCATACATGACTTCTGTTAAACTCACCATATTAGTGAAGTAGAAACAAGCCTGAGAGAGAAATCTCTGTTCCCTTACCTCAATATGTTTTGGCACTGAGATATTTTTGATGGCTTCTTTATATCCTACCTATTGATATCAGTGAATAGTCTTATAAAGACTTAATGCCAGTAATAAAAGTAATTTAATTTAATGAGTTCCTAAATTAAAAATGAATCATTACCGTAGGAAGGAAAACAGAAAAACTTCACTACATTTCAAGCATGTTTAAGAGAACACAAGATTTTAAACTGAACTAGCCATCAACATTTACTCAAACTTATATACAGAACTATCTATATTTTGAAAACTTTCACAGCTTAAACTATACTTTTAAATTTAAAACATACTTTGACCCTTGCTTCACGTTTTTTTGGGAACTCCTGATAAGTCAGACCAGTATTTTATTGTATAAAGTGATTCCTTTCAGAAAATGATGGTTTTTACTATAATAGGTGTTTCAGTATAAGCCAGGTAGATTGTGTGAGGTAGCAATTTTTAAAGTGAACTTCCATGAGTTATATACTATTAGAATTGGTTAAAGGTTACTGATATTTAGAAGTAGATTTATTAAAATGATGAAGTATAGACTGCAGGTATTTTACTTTAGAAAGAATTAAAATTCTTATTAAAGTAATATTGATGCCCCGGTTGTGTGTGTGTTGTACCTTAATACCACTTGAGTGGTTTACCTTTTGTTCCACTGCTTGATAGAGCAGGGAAGGAGATTCCTTCTAACACAGCTAGGCTAAGAATAACTGGCTCTTAATGTACCAAATTAAATATTCTCGATCATTCCAAGAAGTTCTTATTTAAAATTTTAAATAATGTGACTGTGGAAGGTAAGTTGTCAAGAAATTTTTGTATGCTAGCCAAATTGACTGAAAGTGGCTAAAAATCTCATCTCTCCTCCTACATCCCCAAGCCCCACCTTCTCTCTGACCAAAGCACTCATGTGAAAACTTTATCGTGATGACTCATGTACTCAAAATGTCATCTCTACCTTGTTTTGAAAGTTAAATGTGGGGCCAATTTGGCAATATAGGTGGTCATCACTGTAGCGTGATGAGAGGAAATTCTAACCATCAATCACATATCTATAACTCTGCCAAACAGGGAAATGTCAAAATGAGGCATTTACTCTCTAGGGGATCATCCTCTTTTAGAACATAAATACTCTTGGCAGGACCCTTATTAAATTATTTTCAACCATGAATAATTTGTGTGTCTTCATTACTCAGTTACTTCTGTCTTTGAAGCTAAGATGGTCTACTAAGGGATGGCTTTTTGACTGAGATGTCAAGGAGAACAGAAGGGATAAACTGGTCAAGGTCTCTCACCACCCAGAAACAGAAGGAAAGAAAAGTGGGAAAGCCCCAAAGAGGCCCCAAGAATCAGCTTTGCCCATTTTGCAATTTTGCCTACTGCTGGCCCAGGGCCCTTAGACAGCTGGTGTACAATATCCAGTTTACTTTAGGAAGAGTAAACATTCATACATCAATGCAGCATTGAGCTTGTGGCTACATATGCTAAATCAATTGACTTATTGAAGAAAAAAAGAAATTAAGAAAAACAATAATAAGTTCTTCAAATTACTGGCTAATTTTTTGACTTACTGACTATGCAATCACTCAAAATGGTCTAAATGCCCCGAGTGGAGAATGAAAATAATCTTTAGAATATAAAACACACTTGGCTCCATAGGTATCTTTTCACAGTCTGCTATACTTGTTAGAAATGATGCCAGCTCATTCTTACATACCATTTTACTCTGAAAAATCATAAAATAGATACTTTTGAGGGTGAACTGCTTACTTCTTCCTTCTGTGAGTTTCTCTTTTCCCACAAAGTAGACCTTACAGATACATTTGAATTGTATGACCCATAATACATACCTAGTATGTTTGCATTATAGTACATTTGTATTATATGTATTTGTTCCTTAATAACCTTACTGTGGGGCAGGTGATTCACTGGTAGCCAATGATATTGTCAAGCACCCAGTGAGATATTTTTTTTTCTTTTAAGGATTATTTAAATAAGAGGCCCAGAGACAGAGATCTGGGAGCCAGAGTTGGAGAATGGAATAGACCAGGAAAACCCACAAACTCTTGTTGGACTTTCCATCTTTCCAGACACTGTATGTTCAGTGAGCTTTTGTCTTTCATGAGATCTGGATCATTCATATTTTATTCCCTATGAACCAAACTGCTTTGGCTAGATTTCTGTTACTCGCTACACACATAATTTTAACCAAAATATATTATCTGATTACTCTGTATAAATACAGCTTAGCTTTCTAATGCTTCTAATAACTTGAAAATACAGCAGATTGCAATGATTATGGCACTTAATGATGAACAGCCTCTGCTCTGTTACCTATGCGATGATGAACCTGCCAATCCAGGATCAGAAAATTCTTTTCTATTAACCATAAACCACAATAAAGAGGGCAGGGGGTGAGGCCCTTAAAAAATAAAACAAAACAATTCAGGCATTAAAAAAAAATCTTTTATGGAGAAATACAAAAATGTTCATGTTGCTTGCCTTTAAATTTAAGGCCAGAGAACATAAACTAAACCACTTCTGAACATTAACTTCACATGAATGTTTTGAAGGGACAGAGACATAAGGGAGCCAGAGGGATAAATAGGAGAGATAAGCTAAAAAGAAATGACAGAGTAAGAGACATTAAAATAAAAAGGAAGGAGAAAGAGATGGCAGGTGGGAAGAAACTATGAATAGAGACAGACAGACAAAAGTGGTAAATAAGAATAAAAATAAGAAGCTGAAGGAGGATAAGACAAATGGGGAAGGAGAGACACACAGTAGAAAAGGAACTACAGGAAAACAGATGAAGAGGCAGGCAGAGGGTTAGGGAGAGGCCCAGGCCTTTTAAGGGGATTAATTAGTGGCCACCCTCAGTTTTTTGGGGATGGAGTGGTGGAGAGAGCTTAGTGCTTACAGCCCTTTTCTAAGTTAATTAGCCCGTTACCTAATGTCTATAAGTCTTCCACTGCCCCAAACCTCAAGGTTTAGTGGTTCTGATCAAAGAATGTGACTAAAGTAACTCATCAAGGAAGCTTCTCCCAAATTACACTCCTTAGAACATTAGTTACTATATATATAGACTTTCACATTTTAAAAATAGCCCCTCAAATCGTTTGGGAAATGCTAGTTTAATCAAAGTTAAACAGGTTTCTTTGCTGCATTACTTCTTAGAGCCTTTGACATGAATTTCTAAGAAAGTGTTATATGGAATACAGGGATTTCCAAACTTATTTGATCACAGAATCCATCTTTTTAAAAGAGTCGCGAGGGATGTGTGTTCTGCAAAACATGTCTACGGAGCACTGTACCAGCAGAACATAAGTCTCTGAGCTTTATAATCAGTGGCTGTAACTGTATCACCCCAAAGGTCAGACAACATGAAGTAAGAGGCCAAATCTCGTTTGAAGCCTCGAGGTTTCCTACTACAGCCAACATTATTATTTCTTTATCTCATTTTATCTTCATATTGCTATAAGTGCTTTTTATGGGAAAAGTTCAAAATTTATATTCTTACATTTGATGCTCTATTTCTAGTTCTTCTAACATTTATCCTTATCAACACTGTTAAACAATATTATTTCCTTTCCTCCTAAACGCCTTTCATTTTGATGATTAAAAATTCAAAGCGGTTGATTGCTAGTTTCCCCCACAACACCCAAATCCATCTTCTCTTTTTCCTGGGCACACGGGAGGCTAGTCTAAGTGTGGTCTTGTAACTAATTCTTCTCAGTGAATTGAGAGCTGAAGCAGTCTGTATTATGTTGGCCTGTCTTGCTTAAAAGGAACATTGCTTGATTAGATATTTTCTTTCCCCTTCCCCTGAGCTGGAATACAGTGTCAACAAAGGTGATGATAATGTCCTAGAGATGGAAGATAAATAAGAGGGAAGGTACCTAAATGATGGTCTGCAGCAGGGCCACTCCAGCAATGTGTACCATTTACCTTGAGATTGTTATACAAGAGAGAAATAAACTTCCGTCTTTAACGAAGTCACTGTAATTTTGATTCTCCTTAATACAGCAATTTAACATTTATCCTAAGATGTACTGTTAATAATAAAAGCTGGACATTTGAGTGTTGGATTACAATTTATGGTACAGGCATACCTTGTTTTATTGGCTTTGCAAAAACTGCATTATTTACTAATTGAAGGTCTGTGGCAATGCTGCATTGAGCAAGTGTATGGGCCCTATTTTTCTAACAGTATTTGCTCACTTCCTGCATCTGTGTCACGCTGGAAATTCTCGCAATATTTCAAACGTTTTCACAATTACTATATGTGTTATGGTGACCTGTGATTGGTGATTATGACTTGCTGAAAGCTCAGATGTTAGCATTTTTTAGGAATAAAGTATTTTTAAATTAAGGTATATCCATTGTATTTTTTTAGACATAATGCTATTGCACACTTAACAGACTACACTATAGTGTAACCACAACTTTTATATGCATTGGGAAGCCAAAAAATTCACTTGACTCACTTTATTGCAATATTTTCTTTATTGCGGTGGTTCTTGGACCCTAACACACAATACGTCCAAGGTACTTACTGTATGCTCACATATGTTATTTTTGTAAACTTTTTCACTTTGATTTTGTTCCTTTTTATCTTTTGCAAATAGTTATTATCTATTAGCATATGTTAATTTGAACATTGAAAACTAAGGCTTTTATATTTCAATAAAACTGGCTGGGGAGGAGGTGGGGCTAGGGTGTGAGGGGTGGGGAGACGAGGATAAAAACTAAGGCTAATTATGGTCATAATTATCAGCTCACTATTTTGTTATTTTGTAAAACATTTGTTTATGCTTTCAAGCTATACCCTTAGATGTCTAAAGTAAGTTCTTTATTGCTAGTCTATATCAAAGCATCAATATATCTCCAAACATACAATTTCCCACAAATTCCTAAAGATATGATTATGACTAATACAAGAATATAGCTTCCTGAACAGTAGTAGCTTTCTATGAAATAAAAGTGCAAGGGTAAAAGGTAGAAAAGAGGGCTTAAAGATGGTGGCATGAGAAGTGAGACAAAAACCTCCTCCTAAAACCAAATATATTATGAAAATATAGCAAATACAACTAATCCTGAAAGAGCAACTGGAAAGAATGCTGCAACAGACTGCCTACATCTGGGGAAAAGAGCAGATGTCATGGAAAAGGGTACAGTACCAAAGCCAAGATCCAGTGGGACCCAAGCCTTTCCCCCACCCCAGCTCACTGGCGGAAGGAAGAGAAACAGAGCGGAAAGGGGGTGGAGGCCTAAGACTGCCGAACACCTGGCCCTGGAGATCTGCCCTGGCAGCATGAACCTACATTACATGGTCCTCTGGAGATTAGTGCAGGTGGAAAGCTAAGACAGGCAGAATGTCCAGAGAGAATGCAATTCCAGGCACTTGTGGAGAACAGGGACCCACAACTGGCCACTCTGGAACAAAAGAAAGGTGGGCACTCTGAGAGACTCCCAAACAGTGAGAGGGCTGCTAAAGGGGCAAGGATTGCACAGAGGTTGCTGCTCAGGAGAAAGGACAGGTGGACAAAATTGTCCCAGCATATTCAGGTGAACAGTTTGGGAACTTTCAGGAGCTTCAGGCACTCATCCCCCTGGCTGGCAACGCAGCTCTGGGGCCTCCCACCGTGACACAGCCAGCCGCTCCTTCCTCCTGGCTGGCAGTGACTTGCAAACCGGATGCCCCCACCACTGCGACAGGCTAGCTAGAGGGCAGCTGTGCCTATGGCAGCTACAAGTGTGTAGCACAGAGGCTCCTCCCTACGCACTTGGCCCACAGGCGCTGGCAGTGGAGGCAGGCAATACAGCCAGGAAACAGGAAAGAGCTCTTTCCTCCCGGCAGGCACCTGCCTGCGACTGCTGCCATCACTCCAGGGGTTGAGCAGCTCCAGAGAGTAGACCTTCTGCACACTAGAGGGTGCCACCTACAAATATAAAATGTCAAAGGAACCTGGTTCGAACCAAGATCCCACAAACACCAGAAAAAGGGCCAACAGAAACTGAACTCACCAATCTACCTGGAAGAGATTGAGATTTCGAAATAAAAATCATAAACATGCTCACAGAGCTACAGAAAAATATGCAGGACTCAGGGAGGAATTCAAGAAAGAGAAACTTTGAAAAATATGGTACCTGATATGAAACATACAATGGAGGGATTTAAAAGCAGGTTAGATGAAGTAGAAGAGACAGTAAATGAAATAGAAATAGGAGAGGAGGAATACAAATAAGCCGAGGCACATAGAGAAAAAAAGATCTCTAGAAATGAAAGAATATTGAGAGAACTGTGTGACCAATTGAAATGGAACAAATTCACATTATAGGGATAACAGAAGAAGAAGAAGAGAGAAAAAGGGATAGAAAGTGTCTTTGAGGAAGTAATTGCTGAAAACTTCCCCAATCTGGGAGAAGGAGATAGTCTCTGAAGCCATGGAGGTGCAGAGATCTCCCAACACAAGGGAACCAAGGAAGGCAACACCAAGACATATAACGATTAAAATGGCAAAGATCAAGGCTGAGGACAGAGTATTAAAAGGAGTCAGAGAGAGAAAAAAGACTACATGCAAAGGGAAACCTATCAGGGTATCATCAGACTTCTCAGCAGAAACCATACAGCCCAGAAAGGAGTGGCATGATATATTTAATGAAATGAAATAGAAGGGCCTCGAACCAAGAATACTCTATTTGGAAAAATTATCATTTCAACTTGAAGGGGGAATAAAAAATTTTCCAGATAAGCAAAATTTGAGAGAATTTACCTCCCACAAAACATCTCTACAGTGTATTTTGGAGGGACTGCTATAGATGTAAGTATTCCTAAGGCCAAATAGCTGTCACCAGAGAAAATAAAACCACAGTAAAGGAACTAGACCAATTAATTACTAAGCAAATGCAAAATTAAATCAACTACCCCCAAAGTCAGTCAAGGGATACTCAAAGAGTGGAGAATATGATACCTAATATATAAGAATAGAGGCAGAAGAAAAGGGAGGAAAAAAAAAAGGACTTTTAGATTCTGTTTGAAATAGCGTACTCTGTGAGTTAAGTTAGCCTGTTAGATAGTAAAGAAGCTATCCTTGAACCTCTAGTAACCATGAATCTAAAGCCTGCAATGGCAATCAGTACATATCTATCAATAAGCACCCTAAATGTAAATGGACTGAATGCACCAATCAAAAGACATAGAGTCACTGAATGGATAAAAAAACAAGCCCCGTCTATATGCTGTGTACAAGAGACTCACTTCAAACCCAAAGACATACACAGACTAAAAGTGAAGAGATGGAAAAATATATTTCATGCAACTAATAGGGAGAAAAAAGCAGAAGTTTCAGTTCTCGTATCAGACAAAATAGACTTCAAAACAAAGAAAGTCACAAGGGACAAAGAAGGACAATACATAGTGACAAAGGGGTCAGCCCAACAAGAAGACATAACTATTATAAATATCTATGCACCCCACACAGGAGCACCTGCATATGTGAAACAAATACTAACAGTTAAAGGGGGAAATAGAATATAATGCATTCATTTTAGGAGACTTCAACACACCACTGACTTCAAAGGACAGGTCAACCAGACAGAAAATAAGTAAGGAGACAGAGGCACTGAACAACACACTAGAACAGATGGACCTAAAAGACATCTACAGAACTCTACACCCAAAAGCAGCAGGATACACAGTCTTCTCAAGTGCACATGGAACATTTTCAAGAATAGATCATACACTAGGCCACACTAAGAGCCTGAGTAAATTCAGAAGGATTGAAATTGTACCAACCAGCTTCTCAGACCACAAAGGTATGAAACTAGAAATAAATTATGCAAAGAAAACAAAAAAAGCCCACAAACACATGGAGGCTTAACAACATGCTTGTAATAATCAATGGATCAATGACCAAATAAAAACACAGATCAAGCAATATATGGAGATGAATGAAAACAAAAACAACACCGCAAAATCTGTGGGACACAGTGAAGGTGGGGCCAAGAAGGAAGTATATTGCAATACAGGCTTACCTCAGGAAATAATACACAACGAACAATCTAAATTAACAATTAATGAAAGTACAAAAAGAAGAACAAATAAGGCCCAAAGTCAGTGGAAGGTGGGACATAATAAAGATTAGAGCAGAAATAAAATCGAGAAGAATAAAACAATGGAAAGAATCAATGAAAGCAGGAGCTGGTTCTTCAAGAAAATTAACAAAAGAGATAAACTTGTAACCAGATGTATAAAGTAAAAAAGAGAATTTACACACATAAACAGAATCAGAAATGAGAAAGGAAAAATCACTACAGACACCACAGAAATACAATTATTAGAGAATACTATGAAAAACTACATGCTAACAAACTTGGTAACCTAAAATAAATGCACAACTTTCTAGAAAAATACAACCTTCCAAGACTGACCCAGGAAGAAACAGAAAATCTAAATAGATCAATTACAAGCAATGAAATTGAATTGGTAATAAAAAAATTACCCAAGAACAAAACTCCGGACCAGATGGATTCAGCACTGAATTTTATCAGACATTTAGAGAAGACATGATACCCATTTTCTCCTTAAAGTTTTCCAAAACATAGAAGAGGAGGGAATACTTCCAAACTTATTCTATGAAGCCAGCATCACTCTAATACCAAAACCAGGCAAATACACCACAAAAAAAGAAAACTATAAACCAGTATCACTGATGAACATAGATGCAAAACTACTCAACAAAATATTAGCAAACCGAATTCAAAAATACATCAAGAGGATCATACACCATGATCAAGTGGGATTCATCTCAGGGATGCAAGGATGGTACAACACTCAAAAATTCATTAACATCATCCATCACATCAACAAAAACAAGGACAAAAACCACATGATCATCTCCATAGATGCTGAAAAATTATTCGACAAAATTCAACATCCATTCATGATAAAAACTCTCAACAAAATGGGTATAGAGGGCAGGTACCTCAACATAATAAAGTCCATATATGACAAACCCACAGCCAATATCATAACACCGAGAAGCTGAAACCTTTTCTTCTAAGATCAGGAACAAGACAGGGATGCCAACTCTCCCCACTTCTATTCAACATAGTGCTGGAGATCCTAGCCATGGCAATTAAACAACACAAAGAGATAAAAGGCATCCAGATTGGTAAGGAAGAAGTCACTTCCTTCCCTGTTTGCAGATGACATGATATTGTACTTAAAAAACCCTAAAGAATCCACTCCAAAACCACTAGAACTAATATCTGAATTCAGCAAAGTTGCGGGATACAAATTAATACACAGACATCTGTTGCATTCCTATACACTAATGATGAACTAGCAGAAAGAGAAATCAGGAAAACAATTCCATCAAAAATAATAAAATACCTAGGAATAAACCTAACCAAGGAAGTGAAAGACCTATACCCTGAACACTATAAGACACTCTTAAGAGAAATTAAAGAGGACACTAATAAATGGAAATTCATCCCATGATCTTTGCTAGGAAGAATTAATATTGTCAAAATGGCCATCCTGCCTAAAGCAATCTACAGATTCAATGCAATCCCTATCAAAATACTGACACCATTCTTCAACGGACTGGAACAAATAGTTCTAAGTTTCATATGGAACCACAAAAGACCCAAAATAGCCAAAGCAATCCTGAGAAGGAAGAATAAAGCAGGGGGGGATCTCACTTCCCAACTTCAAGCTCTACTACAAGCCACAGTAATTCAGACAATTTGGTACTGGCACAAGAACAGACCCATAGACCAGTGGAACAGAATAGAGAGTTCAGATATTAACCCAAGCATATATGGTCAATTAATATACGATAAAGGAGCCATGGATATACAATGGAGAAAGTGACAGCCTCTTCAACAGCTGGTGTTAGCAAAACTGGACAGCTACATGTAAGAGAATGAAACTGGATTACTGTCTAACTCCATACACAAAAGTAAATTCGAAATGGATCAAAGACCTGAATGTAAGTCATGAAACCATAACACTCTTAGATGAAAACATATGCAAACTCTCCTGAACATAAACATGAGCAACTTCTTCATGAACATATCTCCCCAGGGGAGAGAAACAAAAGCAAAAATGAACAAGTGGAACTATATCAAACTAAAGAGCTTCTGTACAACAAAGGATACCATTAGTAGAACAAAAGGCATCCTACAGTATGGGAGAATATATCCATAAATGGCATATCTGATAAGGGGTTGAGATCCAAAATATATAAAGAGCTCACACACCTTACCAAACAAAAAGCAAATGATCCAATTAAAAAATGGGTAGAGGATATGAACAGACACTTCTCCAAAGAAGAAATTCAGATGGCCAACAGGCACATGAAAAGATGCTCCACATCGCTAATCATCAGAGAAATGCAGAGTAAAACCACAATGAGATATCACCTCATGTCAGTGAGGATGGCCAACATACAAAAGACAAACAACAACAAATGTTGGCAAGGATGCGGAGAAAGGGGAACCCTCCCACACTGCTGGTGGTAATATAAATTAATTCAACCATTGTGGAAAGGTGTATAGAAGTTCCTCAAAAAACTAAAAATAGAAATACCATTTGATCCCGGAATCCCACTCCTAGGACTTTACCCTAAGAATGCAGCAGCCCAGTTTCAAAAAGACATATGCACCCCTATGTTTATTGCAGCACTATTTACAATAGCCAAGAAATGGAAGCAACCTAAGTGTCCATCAGTAGATGAATGGATTAAGAAGATGTGGTACATATACACAATGGAATATTATTCAGCCATAAGAAGAAAACAAATCCTACCATTTGCAGCAACATGGATGGAGCGAGAGGGTATTATGCTCAGTGAAATAAGCCAAGTGGAAAAAGACAAGTATCAAATGATCTCACTCATCTGTGGAGTATAAGAGCAAAGCAAAAACTGAAGGAACAAAACAGCAGCAGAGTCACAGAACCAGAGAATGGACTAACAGTTACCAAAGGGAAAGGGGCTGGGGAGGAAGGGTGGGGAAGGAGGGATAAGGGGAATAGGGGCATTACTATTAGCACTCATAATGTAGTGGGGGAGACATGAGGAAGGCAGTATAACACAGAGAAGACAACTAGTGACTCTATAGCATCTTACTACGCTGATGAACAATGACTGTAATGGGGTATGTGATGGGGACTTGATAATGTGGGGAATCTAGTAACCACAATGTTGTTCATGTTATTGTATATTGATGATACCAGAAAAAATCTCTTGAATATAACATGAGCAACTTTTTCCTGAACACATTCTCTCAGGCAAGGGAAACAAAAGCAAAAATGAACACACGGGACATCAAACTAAAAAGCTTCTGTACAGCAAAGTATACCATCAGTAGAACAAAAAGGCATCCTACAGTATGGGAGAATATATTCGACAACGACTTATCTGACAAAATATACAAATATACTTAACATCCAAAATATATAAAGAACTTACGTGCCTCAACACCCAAAAAGCAAATAACCCAATTAAAAAATGGGCAGTGGATCTGAACAGACACTTCTGCAATGAAGAAATTCAGATGGCCGATAGGCACATGAAAAGATGCTTCACATCGCTAATTATAAGGGAAATGTAAATTAAACCACAATGAGATATGACCTCACACCAGTCAGGATGGCCAACATCCAAAAGGCAAGGAACAACAAATGTTGGTGAGGATGTGAAGAAAGGGGAACCCTCCTACACTGCTGGTGGGCATGTAAATTAGTTCAACCGTTGTGGAAAGCAATATTGAGGTTGCTCAAAAAACTAAAAATGGAAATATCATTTGACTGAGGAATTCCATTCCTAGGAATTTACCCAAAGAAAACAAGATCCCAGATTCAAAAAGACATATATACCCCTATGTTTATTGCAGCACTATTTACAATAGCCAAGATATGGAAGTAACCTAAGTGTCCATCAGTAGATGAATGGATAAAGAAGAGGTGGTACATATACACAATGGAATATTATTCAGCTGTAAGAAGAAACAAATCCATTTGCAACAACATGGATGGAGCTGGAGGATATTATGCTCAGTGAAATAAGCCAGGTGGAGAAAGACAAGTACCAAATGATTTCCCTCATATGTGGAGTATAGCAATGAAGAAAAGCTGAAGGAACAAAACAGCAGCAGACTCAGACTCCCAAGAAGCGACTAGAAGTTACCAAAGGGGAGGGGTGGAAGAGTGTGGGTGGGATGGAGAACGAGATTGGGTGGCATTATGATTGGCACACATGGTGTTGGGGGGGCGGGTCACGAGGAAGACAGTGTAGCACAGAGAAGACAAGTAGTGACTCTGTGGCATCTTAGTATGCTGATGGACAGTGACTGAAAGGGGATGTGGGGGGTACTTGATAATATGGGTGAATGTAGTAACCTCAATGTTTTTCATGTGAAACCTTTATAAGAGTGTATATCAATGACACCTTAATTAAAAAAAGGTTAAAAAAAAGTGCAAGGATAGCTATTATTCAAAATAAGTATCTTTATTTTCTTGAAGAAAAATACAGAATGATTGAATAGTGATTGTTTTAAATGCAATATTATGGTCAAACATTCTGCCAAATGAGAGAAAAGCAAGTATTTGGAGATTGCTTCTGAAATATGTATGTATTTATGAATATGTCTTTGGTGAAGAGCCAAACAAAATAAAGCATGACTCATTGTCAGCAAACATTCCGTAAATGTCCTTGCATTATTATGAGTGTCTCTGTCTGGTTTCAATAAGATATATAAAGTGAATTACTGTTTGCATTCTTCTTAAAGGCACTGAAAAGCAATTATCTATTTAGCAGCAAGTTTTTTGAAATCTAACAAATTAATTACCCTTTACTTTCTTGTCTTATAATAAATTGAGGAGCTACTTATAAGGAAAGAATTAGATGCAGTAAGATTTTACTACTTATGTTTCTCATAGTTGCAATTCCTAGTAGTTGCTAGAAATTTAAGGCATAAAGAACATATTTTGATTATGGCAGAGCGAGAGCTATCAGTAAATGCTTTTTTTCTGACTATGAAATATATAAACAGTTCATCTCTGCGATCACAAATGAAGGAATTTGCAATCAAACAGCATGGAAAAACTGGAGGGCATCTTAGAGATCATGACTCCTTCCTTTTACAGAAGTGGAATGAGAAGTCTGAAACATTTTAATCAAAGGAGGCTTCTTAAAAAGGAAAAAAATTTCTTCGTGGAATTCTAGATATTGTACAATTCAAATCAGTAACTTTTAATACCTCTTTGAAGGGCTGGCCTTAACTGTCTACTTCATACATAGGACAACTAAGATATAAGCAAGCTAAGCAGTTCATTTATTATCTGTACGAATCAGTGTCCGAGCTGGGAATGGGAGCCAAAAACGTAAATAGAAGTAGGCGGACCTCATTGGGAATGGGCTGCTGGCTGGGGACAAGGGGAAGCCAGGTTTGGGAAGTCCCTTCATGGGGTACTGAGGTTCGCAAGGCGAGTTCCTGCTGAGGACGGCAGAATTATTGCTTATCTGAGTTCTAACTGATAACGCAATCTTTAAAAAACCCCACTACAATATATCAGATTCCCTACTTCCCCCTATAACACGTGCCCTTCTAGAAATTTAAAACATGCTTTATATCTGGTTCTGTCTTAAATATACAGGAAATGCATACAATTTACACTTAGGTCTTTAAAAATTTTTTTATATAACATGAGTAGCTTTTGTGAACTCCTTCCTTCAGGGCCTCAGTGACCATTTAGAACGAGGCTGTGCGTTTGGATCCCTCCTCCATTTAGAAATGCATTTTCTGATTATCACCCTGCAACGGTTAAGTGTCCATTATAAATAAAGTAAAAGTTCCTGACAAATCTCAGGATATATTTCCCTTTTCTTCACCAAAGCACAAATGACAAACTTCTAAAGACAACTCAACCCTTAAAAAAACCAAACCAAACCAAACCCTCAGCTGTGCCAGTGTCCCTGATGTCACATCTAGTTGCTGTACAAGACACGTTCCCACGGGTCATGGCCCAGTATTTCTGATGAACACATTCGGTGCTGTGAGGTGTTTAAACCATTACCGCATCCATCTCCCTCTGAACGATATGCAGTGAGCTCATACAGTAACCCGGGCTGCAGCACTACTTGCCGTTAAATTAGAGAGATCAATCAGGAATCTGGGAGCCCTACTTGGCAGTTCTCCCGGGCCGCACAGAGGGGCAGCAGCTCGGTCACTCCCGGGCCAGATTAGGGTGTACGCCGAGAGAGACGCTGAGTTTGGGGGAAAGCCAGCGGGGGAGCCTACGAGTTGGGGATCAAAATACATGCCGGTTCAGAGCGAGTTGGGGAAAAGAGGGTCGGCGAGGGGGACCCGGGTTCAGGGGAAAAGGAAAGACAGAAAGGGGGCACAGGAAATGGGTGCCAACGAAAGAAGTGAGAAATTGCGGAGGAGGAAGTCGTCTCTGGAAGAGGAGGGGCAAAGGGGAAGCGACAAGGGAGTGTTTGCACTTTCGAGAGGGAAGGGCCAGAATCTCTCCCGACCAGGGCCGGTGCGGCCGGGACTAGGAAAGGGGCGCCCGGGCGGACCGAGGCGGTGGCGCGGTCCCTGCGGGCTCCGGGGTCCTGGCACCCCTACCTGAACCGTTCCTGTCCCGCTGTGTCCCAGAGCTGCAGCTTGATCCTCTTGCCAGGCTCGATCTCCAGCAAGCGGGAGAAGAAGTCCACGCCGACCGTGGGGTCGCAGGCGGGAGAGCGCAGCCCGGGAAAGCGGCCCTGGGTGAAGCGGTGCAGGAGGCACGACTTGCCCACGGTGGAGTCCCCGATCACGATGAGGCGGAACTGGTAGATCCAGATGGTCTCCATCTCTCACGTGCCCAATGGGCACTGGAGCCTCCCTACCCGCCCGCGCCCTGCAGCCGCGGAGCAAGTTCGGCGGCGGGAACTGTCCCTTCAGCACCTCCGGGGCGTCCGCCCGCCGGCTTCCAGCATATTCCTGCGGCTGTGGCCGCCGCCTGGTCCCCCGCCCTCTCCGGAGGGAGAGGCGGGGCCCGGCCGGGTAGGGGGCGGGGCCTCGGGCTGGGGGGGCAGGACGGGCCCGTTGCGCCGGGGAGGGGGAAACAGGCTAGCTGCGCACAGACTCCCGCCCCCGACCTCCGTAAATCACTCTCCCCCAAAACTCATTGGGCGTCTGCGGCAAGGTGGGTGTGGTGGAAAGGACGCGACAGCAGCATTAACCAATGAGAATGAGGCAAGGTCTCAACTCCAGGAGGGTCAGCCAATGAAAAGTGAGAATCTTTTCACATGAGTAGCTCGTCAGATTTCGCGCTCTGATTTTGGAAGGTCCAGTGGCTTTAACGTGGGCCACTGTTGTTTCTTATTTAATTGGTTTGAGCAGCTGTATGGCCACTGTCACTTCCCAGATTTCTGAAGATTCTGGTTGGCGGCTTTCTGCTCTCTATCCTTGCTGAGCGCCAGCACCGAGGCGTTCTAAGGTGAAGGAGTTGAAGCCGGGGTGGAAATATATAGAAGTTCTGGATTCTTCTAGCAAGAGCTTTGGCCGTTGCTCCTGCTACAGCCATCTCGTCCTCACTGCTTTCAATACCACAGAAGAGTGAGAAAGATGCCAAGTATCAACCCCATACTCTCGGGCCCTCCAGTATGGAGGAGAATTTTTGAAAAGTTAAATGTTGAGATGCTTATAAAAGTTCCATTCTTAAATAGGAGAAATCATAAAGTGGTCCCTACTTAGCTCGTCCGGTCAGGGATCTAAAACAAAGCACACCTGAATTCTGATGCGATCTCATGTCTTAGAACTGGCTAATAGTGAATTCAAGATTTGTCTTCTAAAACTTGAACAGTTTAAAACGTAGTTTTACTAGAATTTTCAACAATTATTTTTTTCAGGCCCACATCCAAACTTATACAATTAATTATTCATAATTATTTATGTTTACTTTCTTGTTTTGGAGGAAGAGGTATCGCTTTCAAGGATGTGTTTAATCGAGGACCACCCATTTTTAAAAATTTTTCCTCAACAGTTGATCTTTTATTTCATACCGTTTATTCCTCAAATCTCCAATTGTTTCTACTCAGCAGCCTATAAACATGCTCAAGTCTCAATAACCCTAAAACCAAACATCTCTCCATTATGCTTCTCCTTCAGATTTTTGCTTCCTTCATTATTTTCCTTTTCAAACATCAGGGAAGAACCATCTATCATCATTTCTCACCCTCAAGTTAGTCTTCACCAGCCCTCTCCATGCCTAATATACTCCAGAAATTGCTATGATAGGGTTGCTAGGGACTATCAAATAAGCTCTCTGACCCCCATCATCTATCTTCAGTTATTGTTCTTCTTGACCTCCCTGTAGATTTTTGTGGATTCTACCCTGTCGCTGAAAGTTGATTGGCTGACCTAACTCTTATCCACCGTCCTTTTTCTTCTAGTGCTCCTCCAGTTGGGGATGACCAAGTGACAGAGTTCTGACCAGTGAAACGTAAGTAGGGCTTCTGGTAAAGCTTTTGCTTTTCTGTTATGGGATTGGCACCCCCTACTGCCTTTCACCTTTTCTCCTTTCCTTTTCCTTCCTACCTGGAAGATGTAACAATCCTCTTGGGACCATAAAGATGAAGGCTAGATGCTAACAATGATGGTGGGAGAAAGAGGAGGACCCTGAGTCTCTGAGGTACTTGTTGATCTGTCGTACCACCTCTGGTCCCCTTGTTGTTTGAAACTAATCACACCTGTTTAAGTCACTGGTGGTTGCATTTTCCTAAGTACAGCCTGAATGCTCTTATGTTTTGGCTTCTCCAAAAGCATTGACTTCTAGTTTCCTGTTCTTTTTAACCTTCTTCACTAACTCCTCTGTTTGTGATCCATTTTTAAAATATGGAAATTCTTAAGCGATCCATTTTTTCCTCTTTATCCTTTCTCTTTTGTTTTCTTCACTATGAACTGTTTCTGGTGATCTCATCTACTCCAGTGACTTTAGTTACTCCCTTCCCAAACCGTATGTTCTCCCCCCAATCTCTGCTCTGTCTTTAGACCTATATTTCCAACTGCCTCCCTCCCTATTAGATATTGGATACATATTTCAGACTTGACACATCTGTGTTGGTTAGGGTTCTTTGAGACGAACTCCAGTTAGGGTGATATAAAAAGATGAGTGCACTTATCATAAGGATATAGAGGATTTTAAAAAAAGAACCCACAGGCAGGAGTGCAGTTGGTTTCAGAAAGGGGTTGGAATCAGGAAAGGATCCAGGTAGCACGTGTCTCTGTCTCTCTCATATTTACTTTCTTCTTACATCTGCTTAATTCTTATCTCTCTGCAAATCAGCTTTCTCTGTTACTTAGTCCCTATGGAAGATTAAAGTTGCTGCAGTTTTCATGCTAGATAGCAAGACATGTACAGAGACTGATTTCCATTTCTCTATGGCAAAAATCTAGTTGGCCCAATTTGGAATAGGTGTTCCTACCAAAAAGATATGGCTGGTGGGACAGAAACATGCAGCAGACCAATCCTTTGGAAGGGGTATATGGAGTATTAGCAGTCCTGGAGAAAGGATCGGTCAATGGCTTCCTTTTGTGTCAAAAATATATTCTCTATAATGCCTAAAAGTGAACTCATTAGCTTCTTTTCCTATATTTTACAGGTTCGTTCATGGCTTTAGTATTTATTCTAGCTCCTTGGACAAGTTAGAGATTGTGGTGCTGAGTCTGGAGGCTGGGAGATTGTGCTGTGTATAGGGGAGAGAGGGAATTGGTCTAAAGGTAGCAGAACGTAGAGCTAAGGATAATCTAATAGCATCCAGGACAAAACTAAAATGGAAGGGAAAGCAAGCAGGTCAGCTAAAGCCTGTTAAAGTTCTGGGTAGTAAGAGTAGAATATATCTATAAGACAAAAGAATGAAAACTGGGGAATCCAGCTCAAAGAAAGTTTTGAATGAGATGTCAGAAGTCTAGCTTGGATACCATTAGCCAGAGGAAAAGGCACGGGACTTTTTATAAGGTCCTTTGCCCCAGGAGAGATCCCACAAGGATACTGAGGTAGTTTAGACACTGCATTCTGTTGATTAAAATAGAATAAAAGCTTCATCCATCTTGGACTCCTCCCTCTTCTTTGGCACATTCGGCCAATCGTTAAATCTTGTGGCTTTTACCTCAGCAACATCTTTCAGATTTATAATCTTTTCTGAGCTTCCCCCACTGTCACTATTTTTGTCCAATCTCTTACCACTTTAGACCGTACTGCTCAGTGGCCTCTGTGTTAATTCTTAGGGCTACCGTAACAATGTACCACAGGGTGGCTTAAAGCAACAATTTATTGCCTCCCATTTTTGGAGGCTAGACGTCCAAAGTGAAAGTGTTGGCGGAGTTCGTTCCTTCTGAAGGCTGCGAGGGGGAATCTGTTCCATGCTTCTTTCCTAGCATTTTGTGGTTTTCTGGCCATCTTTGATGTCCTGGGAGTGTAGATGCATCAGTCCAGCTCTCTGCCTTCACATGGCATTCTTCCTGTGTCTCTTCACATAGTCTTCCTTCTGTGCATGTCCGCGTCCAAATTCCCCGTTTTTTTTTTATAAGGACACTAGTCATATTGGATTAGGATCCTCCCTACAGACCTCATCTTAACTTGATCATCTGCAAAGACTATTTCCAAATAAGGCACATTCTGAAGTATTTAGATGTTAGGCCTTCGGCGTATCTTTTGGGGGGTTATAGTTCAACTTATAACAGCTTCCCATCTAGTTTCTACATTGCCTCCAGAAGTACTTTATTGAGCACCTTTGATGACTTGTTCGCCCTGGAATAAAGTCTAAGTACCTAATCATGTAATGTATGACCAATCGTAATGTGGCCTCTGTGATCTAGTCAATGATTCCTCTATATGACATGCTGTTCATGCTTTTATTTCATGTGAAAAGACACAGGAAAAATGCCATGTGAAGGCAGAAAGCTGGGGTGATGCTACACTTTTTTTTTCATGATATTCTTTCCTCTCCTTGTGGCCCTTTCACCCTTAATCTTATCAGATTAATCCCAGTACCTCCCCCAAATCTCTGTAGTCTTTCTAAACCATCTATAGCCCCAAGGAGAATTGATTTCTCCTTCATCTGTGTTCCTACAGCAGTTAAGCAAAGAGTACTCTGTACTTGGATATATCTTTTGTAATATATCTTATATTGAATTGTGGCTATTGGTTTGACTGCCTCTTTTGCTAGACTGTAAATTCCTCAAGGCCAGAGAGACCTATTAATTCATTTGTTACTTCCCCAGCACACACACAACTAGCACAGAGTGGTGCTTTATAAATGCTCATTAAGTGGAAATGGACTGTTAAACATAGTTCTCTATGACCCTGAACTTCTCTATTTATGTGCGGTGTGCACACAACCTGATAAGCTTCACGAAGAACTAAGATCAGTTAATTTTGTGGTTAGTAAAATTTGCCTTTGAATGATCCACAGATAACTTTAATTTCAAGTGTGTCTGGATTATGCATGCTGTGTACAAATAATTTAATATATTTTAATTAAAAGTGTTTTTATAGAAGTTCAAACTTAGAAAATAAGGCAGATAGGGCACATTTAATTTAAGAAAGCTACTTAAGCTATTACACAGAATATTCTGCTTTAATATTTTTTTCAAAAAGAAAGTAAAAATATGACAAGTATACTGGAAAGGAAGATGTAGCCTCTTTTTCCTATTTACTGACCAGGAGTCAAGCAATCTGCGTTCTGATCCTAGTATTGCCACTAACTTTGGGAGACTTTTTATAAATCACTTGCTCTCTCTGGGTTTCTGCTTCCCTATCTGGACGCTAATGGGTTGAGCTACATGAGTGTTTTTCAAAGTAGGAGTTGTAAAATCAATTTGGTGGGTAACTGCCAGAATTCAAAACAAAACACAACACCAGAGTACATCTTACATAATAATAAGGATAGATGCTTTTCCATGAAACTTCTGTTTCAATGATGTGTGTGCATGTGTGAGTGAATGTGTGTGTGTGTGTGTATACCTATGTGTGTTGTGTGCTGGGTGAAGATGTAAAAATAATTTTTTTGGATCAAAGTAAAAATTTCAAAGGCCAATGAGCTATATGATCTTTAATGCATCTTCTGGTTTTGAAATGCTCAGAAATTCTTCATATTCTTTTGTGATCGCTACATCAAACACTAGGATGTGCTTTATACATTCAATGTGGGTGCTGTGGTTTACAAAGGAGAAAAACACAAAAAGAATCTGTTCCTCTCTTAGTCTTCATCGCCTTAGTAAATGGAAGCATCATTCTTTGAGTGACACAAGCCAAAATCTCATTCTTGATTCCACTCTTTCTCATTTCCCTCATAAGTATCCACCAGCAAATTGTACAGGCTGTCTATTAAAAATAAATCTAGATTCTAACCACTTCTCACCACCTCCACCTCTGCCACCATTATCCAAGCCACCATCATCTCTAGGCTGGATTATTGTAATGGTCTCTGACTAGTCCTTGCCCTACTATTTATTACACTGCTATTTTCAACCTGATAGCTAGAATGATGCTGTAAAAATATAAGTCAGATCATGTCACTTCCTTACTCAAGAACCTCTAATGATTTCTCATCTCACATCAAAAGCCACAGTCCTTGATCGCCCGTTACCTCTTGGGCCTCATCTGCTATCTTCCCTTTAATACCTCCACAACAAACATACTGACTTCCTTGATGTTCCTTAACCATGAGAGCCAGGCTGTCACCTCAGAGCCTTAGCACTTGCTGTTCCCTCTGGAACCGCTCTTCCCTTCATCTTTGCATGGCTTACTCTCTCACCTTATTCAATCTTCACTCAGATATCTCCATGAAGATTCCTTCCCTACCATGTGTAAAACTACCCCACCCCTCTTCTCTGCTTTATTTTCCTCCATAGCGCTTATTACCATGTGGCATAATATAGGTTTTATTTATTTTGTTATTTTCTGCCTCCCCCAAGAGAATGTAAGCTCCAAGAGTGGGTGTGGGAGCGGGATATGCAACAGCCAGAGTAACTCCATCTTGGGCTCTCAGACTCCATCTTAGAGACTGAGTTTTGAAAGTGCACAAATGGTTTCGGTTTCACATTCCGAGAAATGTGTTTAGGTTTCGGTTTCTATTGCTTTTGCGCCAGAGTGTTCTCACTCAGGCCCGCCACTTACGTCAGAGACAACTGCGCATGCACACAACTCGGTGTGTAATTGGAATCTGAGGATCACTTCATTAGCATAAAGGGCAACCAATCAGAAGAAACCTCACCCCATGAATGCTATATATGCTTTGCCGTTTCCGCAAATAAACACTTGATCAGGAATCTGTCTTGTCTCCATTCGTCGTGTCTCTTGTCTCCATCCAAATTCCCACTCCCCCTCTCCAGGTCCTCGTTGATGTCCTGCAGGCCGGGACAAGTGGGGATTTTTGTTTTGTCTGTTTTATATTCACAGTACCTGGACTAGAGTAGACAAGTCAATAAATACTTTGTGAGTAAATTTAAGCTTTCCATAAGTCTCCCCCTAGAAGACAAAATCAGAATAACTAATAATCCTTTAAACAGAAAAGATAATATTTTATTTCAGACCTGAAGATTGAAAAGTTTGGATGGGAATTAAAGAAAAGAGATTTCTAAGTACACAGAATAGAGACAGGGTGCTATCTGTTATAATTTTGTATTTTGAATTGAGTGTCTCATACTCTTTTCCTAGTAAAGATCAATTGTGATAAATCTGATGTCAAAACTGGATGCTTTCCTCACAGTTCCACCAGGGAGGCATGAGACAGACTATTGAGGCATCCAAATGAAGGGATTAATAGCCTCCCTGCCCTCAGTTCCCTGATCCCCACAATCAGGGCCTGATGAAAGCTCTTTTTTTTGTTCTTTTCTTTTTTTCCTTCACCTGTTTCACCCTGCCACTGTGGCAACCACACGTCTGTTCTCTGTTTATGAATCTTCTTTCTGTTTTGTTTGTTCATTTGTTCACTTGTTTTGTTTTTTCAGATTCTACATATAAGTGAAATTATGTGGTATTTGTTTATCTCCATCTGACTTATTTGGAACCAAAGTTCTGATATAAACTTGTTAGCTAGTTTCATTTACCCATTTCACAGGACTGTTTGAGACTATTTTTTTTTCAGAGTTTTTCTGCAGTTATTCTTAATGCCAGGTACCTGGCATATAGTTAAAGGTAGAGCCACAAATATTAATAGTCATCTGGGCTGGGGATAGGACTGACAGCCTCTTTTGAAGGCAGAAGTCTCAGAACAGCATGGGGATAAAGCAAGGCAATCCTCTTGGGTAGGGCCTAGATTCTCCTCGGCAGTCGTTTGGGATTCACTCGAGCACATAGACGAAAGGGACGTCCCAGATCCCAAACTTCAATGTAATGGAGCACGACATTAGAAACTTAAGCCGGAAAGATTTTAAATCAAGTGAAACTAAATGTCTATCTTAACCATTCAAAGTGAAAATACATGTAGGTAACCCAGTGAGTTAGCATATGTATGTTTATAATTGATAAACAAGTTAAACATTGGTATCTGTCTTTCAAGGGTAAGAATTTATTTTTAGAACAGTTGACTTTTTGGAGGCATTTCTTGTCTGAAAAAGGAGAACAGAACAGTTATAACAAAAACATTTAAAAGCGATTCAAGTTTAAGGGGGAGGCTAGTTTGTTTTGTTTTGTCTTGTCTCATGGCTAAGGGCCTGTAAGCTGCTCAGCCAAGAGCAGGGCCACTGGTAGGAATTAAAAAAGAGGGAGATTGGATTAAAGATGGCGGCGTGAGAGGTGAGACACAGGCTTCCTCCTAAAACTGCATATAATATGAAAATATAATTAATACAAGTAATCCTGTAAAGAGCAACAGGAAAGAGGACTGCGCCAGACTGCATACACCTGGAGAAAAGAGGATACCTCACAGAACAGGGTAAAGTACCAAAGCTGTGGCCGGCAGGACCCAAGCCCTTCCCTCACCCTAGCTCACTGGCAGGAGGAAGAGAAACAGAGCAGGGAGGGAGTGGAGACCTGGGATTGCTTAATACCTAACTCCGGAGATCTGCTTTGGGAGGACAAACCTACATTTCATGGTGCTTGCATGATACTCTTGTAATTAGGTGGTTGGAAACCTAAGACAGGAAGAATTCCTGGAGAGACTGAGATTCTGGCTGCTTGTGGAAAGCAGTGATCCATATCTGGCTGCTCTGGGGAAAAAGAAAGGCGGGCAGTCTGAGAGACTTCCTCACAAGAAAGTCCTTAGCAAGAGGGCTGTTAAAGGGGCAAGGATTGCACAGAGCTTACTGCTCAGGAGAAACAGCTCTTTCCTGCCCCCAGGCACCAATACCACTTCCCTGCGACACACAACATTGCTTCAGGGGCTGAATAGCTCCAGGGAGTAGAGCTTCTGGGCACTAGAGGGCACCATATACAAATATGAAATGCCAAAGGAATCTGGGTCAGAGTAAAATTATTAATACAACTCCTGAGAAATATTTAAATGACATTGACCTCATGACTCTTTCTGAAAGGGAGTTCAAACTAAAAATCATTAACATGCTCATAGAGGTACAGAAAGATATTCAAGAACTCAGGAATGAATTTTGGTCGCAGATCCAGTCTTTGAAGAGCACAGTGGAGGGTATTAAAAGCAGATTGGATATGGTGGAGGAGACAATAAATGAAATAGAAACTAGAGAAGAGGAATCCAAAGAAGCTGAGGCACAGAGAGAAAAAAGGACCTCTAAGAATGAAAGAATATTGACAGAACTGTGTGACCAATCCAAACAGAACAATATCCACATTATATGTGTACCAGAAGAAGAAAAGAAGGAAAAAGGGATAGAAAGTGTCTTTGAGGAGATAATTGCCGAAAACTTTCCCGAATCTGGGGAAGGAGATAGTCTCTCAGGCCATGGAGATGCACAGATCTCCCAACACAAGGGACTCTAGGAAGACAACACCAAGACAAATGGTCATTAAAATGGCAAAGATCAAGAATAAGGACAGATTATTGAAAGAAGCCAGAGAGAGAAATAAGATCACATACAAAGGAAAGCCCATTAGGCTATCATCAGATTTTTTAACAGAAACCTTACAGGCCAGAAGGGCATGGCATGCTGTATTTAATGTAGTGAAACAAAAGGGCCTTGAACCACGAATGCTTTATACAGCAAGATTATCATTTAAATTTGAAGGAAGGATTAAATCATTTCCAGATAAGCAAAAACTGAGAGAATTTACCTCCCACAAACCATCTCTACAGTGTATTTTGGAGGGACTGCTATAGATGGAAGTATTCCTAAGGTTTAATAGCTGTCCCAGAGGTAAAACCACAGTAAAGAAAGTAGAACAGCTAATTACTAAGCAAATGCAAAATTAAATTAGCTATCCCCAAATTCAATCAAAGGATAGACAAAGAGTACAGAATATGATACCTAATATATAAAGAATGGAGGAGGAAGAAAAAGGAGGAAGAAAAAAAAGAACCTTTAGATTGTGTTTGTAATAACACGTTAAGTGAGTTAAGTTAGACTCTTAGACAGTAAGGAAGTTAACCTTGAACCTTTGGTAACCATGAATCTAAAGCCTGCAATGGCAATAAGTACATACCTATCGATAATCACCCTAAATGTAAATGGACTGAATGCACCAACCAAAAGACATAGAGTCACTGAATGGATTAAAAAAACAAGACCCATCTATATTCTGCCTACAAGAGACTCACTTTAAACTCAAAGACATACAGAGACTAAAAGTGAAGGGATGGAAAAAGATATTTCATGCAACAAATAGGGAGAAAAAAGCAGGAGTTGCACTACTTGTATCAGACAAAATAAACTTCAAAACAAAGAAAGTCACAAGAGACAAAGAAGGACATTACATAATGATAAAGGGATCAGTCCAACAAGACGATATAACCATTATAAATATCTATGCGCACAACACAGGAGCACTTACATATGTGAAGCAAATACGAACAGAATTAAAAAGAGAAATAGAATGCAATGCATTCATTCTACGAGACTTCAACACTCCACTCACTCTGAAGGACAGATAAACCAGACAGAAAATAAGTAAGGACACAGAAGCACTGAAGAACACAATAGAACAGTTGGACCTAACAGACATCTACAGAACCTTACACCCAAAAGCAGCAGAATACACATTCTTCTCAAGTGCACATGGAACATTTTCAAGAATAGATCATATACTAGGCCACAAAAAGAGCCTTGGTATATTAAAAAAGATTGAAATTGTAACAACCAGTTTCTCAGACCACAAAGGTATGAAACTAGAAATAAATTACACAAAGAAAATGAAAAATCCCACAAACACATGGAGGCTTCATAACATGCTCCTAAATAATCAATGGATCAATGACCAAATAAAAACAGAGATCAAGCAATATATGGAGAAAAATGACAACAAATTCAACACCACAAAATCTGTGGAACACAGTGAGGGTCGTGTTAAGAGGAAAGTATATTGCAATACAGGCCTACCTCAAGAAAGAAGAACAATCCCATATGAGCAGTCTAAACACACAACTAACAAAACTAGAAAAAGAAGAACAATGAGGCCAAAGTCAGTAGTAGGAGGGACATAATAAAGATTAGAGCATAAATAAATAACATTGAGAAGAATAAAACAATAGAAAGAATCAATGAAAGCAAAAGCTGGTTCTTTGAGAAAATAAACAAAATAGATAAACTCCTAGCCAGACTTATCAAGAAAAAAAGAGAGTCTACTCACGTAAACAGAATCAGAAATGAGAAAGGAAAAATCATGACAGATACCACAGAAATACAAAGAATTATTAGAGAATACTATGAAAAATTATATGCTAACAAACTGGATAACCTAGAAGAAATGGATAACTTTCAAGAAAAATACAACCTTCCAAGGCTGACACAGAAAGAAAGAGAAAATCTGAACAGACCAATTACTAGCAATGAAATTGAACTGGTAATCAAAAACCTACTTAAGAACAAAACCTCTGGACCAGATGGCTTCACTGCTGAATTTTATCAAATATTTAGTGAAGACCTAATACCCATCCTCCTTAAAGTTTTCCAAAGAGTAGAAGAAGGGGGAATATTTCCAAACTCATTCTATGAGGCTAGCATCAGTCTAATACCAAAACCAGGCAAAGACACCACTAAAAAAAGAAAATTACCCACCAATATCCCTGATGAACATAGATGTCAAAATACTGAAAAAAATATTAGGAAATCGAATTCAAAAATACATCAAAAAGATCATCCATCATGATCAAGTAGGATTTATTCCAGGGATGCAAAGATGGTACAACATTTGAAAATCCATCTACATCATCCACCACATCAACAAAAAGAAGGATAAAAACCACATGATCATCTCCATAGATGCTGAAAACTTATTCAACAAAATTCAACATCCATTCATGATAAAAACTCTCAACAAAATGGGTATAGAGGGTACACCTCAACATAATAAAGGCCATATATGACAAACTACAGCCAACATTGTACTTAACAGCGAGAAGCCGAAAGCTTTTCCTTTAAGATCAGGAAAAAGACAAGGATGCCCACTCTCCCCTCTTTTATTCAACATAGTCCTGGAGGTCCTAGCCACAGCAATCAGACAAAACAAATAAATAAAAGGCATCCAGATTGGCAAGGAAGAAGTTAAACTGTCCCTGTTTGCAGATGACATGATATTGTACATAAAAACCCTAAAGAATACACTCCAAAACTACTAGATCTAATATCTGAATTCAGCAAAGTTGTGGGATACAAAATTAATACACAGAAGTCTGTGGCATTCCTATACACTAACAACGAACTAGCAGAGAGAGAAATCAGGAAAACAATTCCATTCACAGTTGCATCAAAAAGAATAAAATACCTAGGAATAAACCTAACCAAGGAAGTGAAAGACCTATACTCTGAAAACTACAAAACACCCATGAGAGAAATTAAAGAAGATACCAATAAATGGAAACACATCCCTCAGGGATAGGAAGAATTCATACTGAATCTACAGATTCAATGCAATTCCTATCAAAATACCAACAGCATTCTTCAACGAACTAGAGAAAATCGTTCTAAAATTCATATGGAACCAAAAAGGACCCCAAATAGCCAAACCAATCCTGAGAAGGAAGAATAAAGCTGGGGGGATTATGCTCCCCAACTTCAAGCTCTAATACAAAGCCACAGTAATAAAGGCAATTTGGTACTGGCACAAGAACAGACCCATAGACCAATGGAACAGACTAGAGAGCCCTGATATAAACCCAACCATATATGGTCAATTAATATATGATAAAGGAGCCATGGACATACAATGGGGAAATGAGAGCCTCTTCAACAGCTGGTTTTGGCAAAACTGGACAGCTACATGTAAGAGAATGAAACTAGATTATTGTTTAACCCCATACACAAAAGTAAACTAGAAATGGATCAAGGACCTGAATGTAAGTCATGAAACCATAAAACTATTAGAAGACAACAGGCAAAAATCTCCTGAATATAAGTATGAGCAACTTTTTCCTGAACGCATCTCTTTGAGCAAGGGAAATAAAAGCAAAAATGAACACATGGGACTACATCAAACTAAGAAGTTTCTGTATGGCAAAGGACACCATCAACAGAACAAAAAGGCATCCTACAGTATGGGCGAATATATTTGTAAATGACATATCCAACAAGGGGTTAACATCCAAAATATATAAAGAACTTACACGCCTCAACACCCAAAAAGCAAATAACCCGATTAAAAAATGAGCAGAGGATATGAAGAGACAGTTCTCCAAAGAAGAAATTCAGATGGCCAACAGACACATGAAAAGATGCTCCACATCACAAATCACCAGGGAAATGGAAATTAAAGCCACAGTGAGATATCACCTCACACCAGTTAGGATGGCCAGCATCCAAACCACAAATGCTGGTGAGGATGTGGAGAAAGGAGAACCCTCCTACACTGCTGGTGGGAATGTAAGCTAGTTCAACCATTGTGGAAAGCAGTATGGAGGTTCCTCAAAAAACTCAAAATAGAAATACCATTTGACCCAGGAATCTCACTCCTAGGAATTTACCCTAAGAATGCAGCAGCCCAGTTTGAGAAAGACACATGCACCCCTATGTTTATCGCAGCACTATTTACAATAGCCAAGAAATGGAAGCAACCTAAGTGTCCATCAGTAGATGAATGGATAAAGAAGAGGTGGTACATATACACAATGCAATACTATTCAGCCATAAGAAAGAAACAAATCCTACCATTTGCAACAACATGGATGGAACTGGAGGATGTTATGCTCAGTGAAATAAGCCAGGCAGAGTAAGACAAGTTCCAAATGATTTTCCTCATTTGTGGAGTATAACAACGAAGTAAAACTGAAGGAACAAAATAGAAGCTGACCCAGAGACTCCACGAAGGAACTAATGGTTACCAAAGGGGAGGGGTGTGGGAGGGTGGGTGTGGAAGGTGGGAGAAGGGGAGTGAGGGGTATTATGTTTAGTACAGATGGTGTGGGGGATCGAGGGGAAAACAGTGTAGCACAGAGAAGGCAAACAGTGAATCTGTGGCATCTTACTACACTGACGGACAGTGACTGCATTGGGGTATGGGGGGACTGGATAATATGGGTAAATGTAGTGACCACATTATTTTTTCTTGTGAAACCTTCATAAAAGTGTATATCAATAATACCTTAAAAAAAAAAGAGGGGGTCAGAACACAGTTCTCCTTTGCTCCATTGGAAATTGCTCTCTGTTTGTCATATGACTATTTCTACCAATGAGCATGTTATTCACGAAGGAAGAAATATAAGTGGCCATTAAGCACTGAAAAAAATGCCCAACCTCACTGGTCATCAGAGATGCAAATTAAATCAATGACATGCAAGTTTTACCTATTAAACTGACAGTTTTGCTGAGGGTGACTTACTTGATGATCGATCACTCCAGTTTTTTCTTAACTCACTTTTCCCATCACTGGAAATTAAGTGACTCAAAGGATAGGGTATAAATCATCATAATGAATTTCAGCATCATTAAAGAAAGCAATTTTATTGGAATTTCTGAGCTGTGAAAGTAGAAGCAAATTTTCATCTAATCCCAAACCTAAAACATTTAGAAAATTTTGCTTCACAAGTATGCTCAGAAATCAATATTTTTGAAGGAGAGGAAAGAGAAAGAATTGGCTCTCTTCCAATTCTAAGCCTTCTGAGATGCCAGTTATTTTTGACTGGAAGTCTACCAGTGAGTGTTCAGAATCTATTCACCTCATCAGAGCTAAATGCTTGGGCTCTGATTATTCCTTAAGAAATGATTTAGCTTCTACTACACTTTCTATCAAGCAACATTTCATTAGGAATAGGCAACTTGGCAAACAGCTTGCATTCTTCAATAGTGCATTCATGGAGTTACTGCAAAAGAATGGCCATTAATTTTTATTAAAAACAGAAACCTTGTGCATTTTAAGAGAGTCACTATTATGATCCTCCCTAGTGTTAAACATATTGAAAAGCATTTCCCTAACATCCTAAAGATCTCAAAATGGAGAAGAAAAAAGGGTTCTCTTTACCTAAACCACTTTTTTTGGGCCTTTTCAAATGTTGGTGTCCAGCCAGTAGGTCTTTGAAGTCTTGTGTGCTCATCTTCTCAGCGTCATCCTCTAAGGCTCTTGGGAGAGTCGACAGGGACCACCATGTGGCTGCTACCTCTGCACCTGATCGGATCACACCACACACATGTGCACGCTTCTCCTCTTCTCCTCAGTGTCATCACTGTGAGCATTTTGCCCTTCTCTTCAAATACGCCTCCCACCACCCACACACATACAGTTTTTAGAGCTGGAAGAGACCGTAAAAATTATATTCTTTAGTGGAGGCCCATCATTTAAATTTAAATTTTTGCCAAAGATAACAAGGTGTAATGGCAGTTTCAACTGAACATGTTCCAAGTAAGTCTTCAGATAAAGATACAACAATTTCAAGAGACACCTCAAAACTGGTCATTCAACTCATCAATCCCTACCTATACAGATAATATAAAAAGTCATGGGTTGCTGGTAATGAGAGGAGAGTTTTAGAGAGAGGCGGTGAGTTCCTTCTCCCCTTTCCAAGGATGGTTGCCTTTCCTCTCAAGTCCAGGGAGAGTTCAATTTGTGCCCCCAGCAGTCTGGGATGTGTTTAACCCCACCTGAGAAATCCAGAGTGAGGGCCTTGCCCAAGGGAGGAGCAAAGGAGAGGATGCTCACGTGTGGGGACTAGCTTGCATTTCTCTACTTCACTGGGCAAAGGACGAGTGTTTTCTGTGGACCAGAAGGAAGTCATGTATGTAAGGGAGCCAGCATAGAAGTGCCTTCTATTCCATCCAACAGGACTCCCAGGAGATGTACTACTGGGTGCTTGTGGACTGCAGAAGGAGGCACAACCACCATTCAGAGCACAGGGGCGTGCACCCACGGCGAGGGACTTTCAAGTGAGAGTGTTCTAGCAATATGGGGTTTATGGAGAGCCCGCAAAATCTACCAAATTGCCTTTTTTGAACCATAAAGCGTTGGTTCAAAACCTGCTCTGAGACCAGAGAGCATGATGCCACATCACCATGACAGCGCTAATTAGGTATGATTTTTTTCCTGCTTCCTTTCCTCTTTCTTCCCATGTATGCAAACCCTACAGTTTCCAAAAACCAGGACTGGGAAGATGCAGGTGGAGAAGGGGAAGCACGAGGTGGTGGAAAGGGCACCGCTGCCTTCCTCTGTTCCCCCAGGTGCAGGCTTCTCACTGCAACAGGCCGCAGCTGGGGCTCAGGGAGGAGGCGCCACTGACGGAATCACAGGCCAGGAGAATTTTATTATTGAATTGAGTGTGTACCGTGTGACCTCAAGTGATCAAAAGGACTTTTTGTTACCTAAAAATGAACTGAAAAGTTCAAGCACTGGTCTGAGTTTTTATCTAGAGGTGGGGGGAAAATTAGTACCACAGAGTGGATTTAAAGGGAGCCAGGGAAGCAAAAAATAACCTGAGCCTCTCAGTCCTTGTATTCGTGACGCCCGTCACACTCTGCTAAGACGCACGGTTCACTCCATTTCAGTTCACACAGGTGATCATTTAGGTGACATGACACGGGATGGCGTGGAGGACCAGAATTCCATTTTCTTTTTTTTTAACTTTATTTATTTATTTATTTTATTTTGCTATTATTAATATACAATTACATGAGCAACATTATGGCTACTAGATTCCCCCTATTATCAAGTC
This sequence comes from Phataginus tricuspis, assembly GCA_029783875.1. Lineage (NCBI taxonomy): Eukaryota > Metazoa > Chordata > Mammalia > Pholidota > Manidae > Phataginus > Phataginus tricuspis. Next base: position 3,385,930 of record JAQQAC010004253.1, read on the forward strand.
CCACCACATACCCCATGGCAGTCACTGTCCATCAGCATAGTAGGATGTTATAGAATCACTACTTGTCTTCTCTGTGTTATACTGCCTTCCCTGTATGCCCCCCCTGCTACATTATGTGTGCTAATCATAATACCCCCTTTTCCCCCTTATCCCTCCCTTCCCACCCATCCTCCCCAGTCCCTTTCCCTTTGGTAACTGTTAGTCCATTCTTTGGTTCTGTGACTCTGCTGCTGTTTTGTTCCTTCAGTTTTTGCTTTGTTCTTATGCTCCACAGATGAGTGAAATCCGCTGATACTTGTCTTTCTCCACCTGGCTTATTTCACTGAGCATAATACCCTCTAGCTCCATCCATGGTGTTGCAAATGGTAGGATTTGTTTTCTTCTTATGGCTGCATAATACAGAATTCCATTTTTTAACTGTAATAGATTCCCATCCTTTTGAAATAAATCCAGGACATATAATCCCAGAGTCCTATCCTTGAATGTTTATTGCCTACAATCCTTTTGGGTACAGATAGACAACAGAAATCACTTCAGATATTGTAAGCAGAAAATGATTTAACACAAGAATTCAGTGGTGAAAATAACTGCTGAGAGGGCTGGAGGAGCAGGCTGTGGGTGGGGCCTCCAGGGATGACTCGCAAAATAAGACTGGCTCCTGGAGTGCTGCCATATCTGTCCTAATCAAGACGCTGGGGAGTCGGAAGGCACTCCACAACTCTCGTCTCCTGGAATACACCCTTTTAGTTCTGAAACAGGAATCAGGGTGCTGCATTGCAACTACTGGCTCCAGATTCATGTCACACTTGTTGTTTCCACATGAGCAAAACCAGATGCTAAGTCAGTTACCACTTGTTCAACTGGTTTTGTCTGCCAAAATTTGGTTGACACCCATGTCTACTGTTGCCTTTTCTTCTGTTCTCTTGTCTTTGTAGGTTTAAGTCTTCTTTTTTTGTTCATCTGTTTACTCTGTCCCTTGCTGAGGTTTTGAAAAGAAACAAGGATAAAGATATGTGTTCAACACTATGTTTCAAAATGACTTTCATTTGCTGTGTGAGGAAGTAAGATCCAGGGGGGTGAGGTGCTTTGCTCAAGGATTAAACACTAGTCTGTTTAAAAACAAAGCCAAGCTACCACATGGTTCTGATTTCAAGTTCAAGTCCATTACCAGCTTCTTCTTCTAGCACTTATAACTACCTGTATTCTTTCTACTGTGTTATTTATTTATTTGTTCACTTCCCCATCCCATCCATCCTCTATGCTGTATACAGTAGTCCCCCTTTATGTTCTAAGACCCCCGGCGGGTGCCTGAAACTGCAGATAGTATCAAAACCTATACTTACTGTGTTTTTTCTTTATGTACATACATATGATAAAGTTTAATTTATAAATTAGGCACAGTGAGAAATTAACAACAGTAACTAACAATAAAATACAGATCTTCCTTAACTTACAGTGGGGTTATGTCCCGACAGACTCATTGTGAGTTGAAAATACCGTAAATGGAAAGTGTATTTAATATGCCTAACCTTCCGAACATCATAGCTTAGCCCAGCCCACCTTCAGTGTGCTCAGAACAATTACATTAGCCCACAGTTGGCAAAATCATCTAACACAAAGCCTATATTATAATAAAATGTAGAATATCTCATGTCATTGATTGAATACTGTGCTGAAAGTGAAAAACAGAAGGGTTGCATGGGTGCAGAATGGTGCTAAGTGTATCAGTTGTTCCCCCTTGTGACCCCGCGGCTGTCCGAGCTGTGGCTCACAGCCCCTTCCCTAGAGAAGGGGATCGGACCGAATACAGCTAGCCCGGGAAAGATTATAATTCAAAAATTGAAGTATGGTTTCTACTGAATGTGTGCCACTTTCACACCATGGTAAAGTCAGAAAACCGTAAGTCTAACCATTGTAAGTCAGGGACCATCTGTAGAACGATTATAACAATATACCGTAGTAAAAGTTACGTGAATGTAGTTTTTCTCAAATATCTTATTGTACCGCACTTATCCATCTTCTTGTGATAATGTGAGATGATTAAATGTCTCTATGAAGAGACGGACTGAGGTGAGTCACACGGGCGTCGGATCATTCATCAGAAGGAGGACCATCCGCTTCTAGGGGGTGGTTGCCCGTGGGTAACGGAGAACTGCAGAAAGTGAAATTGAGGATGGGGGGACTACTGTGTGTACAATAACTAGAACAGTGCCGTGCACAGAGTAAGCACTCGGTATCTAATCACTGGATAAATTAGTGGGGAGGAAGGTGATCTGTGCCTTAGATTCCCGCTTACTTAGGATTACGCTGACACTATTCTCTAGGTGACGGTTGAGGAGAGGCATTCAGACATTTTGACTTAGGGTTTTGGAAGATAGTAGCTAACCTTCTTTATGTAAAGGCAGAAAACAGGATGATTAAGAGCATAAAAATTGAAAGCAGAGGTTTTGTTACTTGGGTTCAAATCCCAGCTACTTCACTTACAAACTAGGTAACCCTTTCCTCCTTTTCCAAATTCTCAGAAAGCAAGAGAGTTTGAGTTTTAAAACCCCAGAGAAGGGTATCATTTCGATTTCTCCTTTTTCTTTTTTCCTCCGCACAATCATTCTCCCCTTTTGGAGTTCTATGGTGTCTGGGCTTGAGGAAAGGAGTCATTTCTTCCTCTGCCTGCATGGGCAAAGGGCTAACTATATATATTTTGTAGAGCTCGTGTGAGTCTTCTCCCCCAGAGGCTAGAAAAATCATTCTTTATTATCTTAGTGTTTTCCCCTATATCTTCAGAGCATGTTGACTACAATGCTTAGCAATGCCTTTTTCCATTAATATGAGACATAAATTCTGACCTTTAGTGCTTTTGGCTGTAGACCATAGGAAGATAATATAGCAAGTAATTATATTTTACTTCTAGCCTTATTTCTAATTGGTCCATTACTTCCTGGCAACTTAATAAAACTAAGAATAAAATCTTTCAGATTATTGAATAACTCTTTTTTTAGGTCATAGAGAAATTATTGTTAGTTAAGTTTTAATCCTGGGAATACCAGCCCATGGTAGAGCTCCCAAAAGTTTACATAGACTAAGAATCTGTTCCATTAGGTTACTATGGGTCTCCCAGGTGTTTGGCTATGGATAATGTTTCCTAAATCAATAAACTAGCTGATGTACTTTGCTTCTGCTATTGCAGCGTGGATACACATGGAGGCAGTACAGTTTAATGGATAGAGCCAAGGTTGGGCGCCGGCCTGGCATTCCTATCATCTGGTGTTTAGTTGTATGACTATGCTCACTGATATATGTTATTAAATCTATGTCTTTAGTGTATATAAAAGGATCCTTTTTGAGTTAATAAAAGAATATTATACATTTAGAAGGGCTAGATAAGTTTGATTATTAGTAGATATTAAAAAATCACTCTGTGACAGATACTTACAGTACCCTGCTGTACATCTCCATCTGCTGTCTCAGAGGCACTCCAAACACAGAAAGTGCAATGTAAAATTGTTTTCTGTTTCAGACCTGTCCCTCTCCCTAGATTCTTCCAGAGGAATACACCGTCTTTCATACCTTCAGGAACCAGAAGTTAGCCTAGACTCCTCTATCCCCTCTACCTATGACATCCAATTAGTACTAAGCCTTGTTGATTCTACTTCCTAAATGTCTTCAAACTCCGTCCCTTCCCCTCCATCCTTGGTTCAGGCTGTCATTATCTTTTGCCTGGCCTATGACCGCTGCCTCCTGACAAGGAAACCTGCTCCTCCTTCCCGACCGACAGAGTGAGCATGGCCTTCCCGGGCTTCCTGGGGTTGCCACTCTTCAGAAGGCATTGAACTCTTTCTGGCATGTCCCTGCTGACCCTTCCGACCTTCTCTTTTACCACATGTCTGTGGCCTCCGTGAGATAGCCACAGCCTGTGTGTTTGCAGTTCCTCTTCTTTTTGCGTGTGATGTCCTCTCCATCTCGTTTGTCTACCAAACTGCCTCTTTGAAGCTGCCCACGTCACCTTCTCAGTAAAATCATTCCTGATCTCAGTTCAACCATTCCTGATCTCAGTTCACCCTCTCAGTGCTGTCTCTTACCTCCCTGCATCAAGAGACTCCTCCTTTCTACTTCCATGGCACCCTCTATTTAACTCTATCTGGACTATACATCTGTGATTAAGAACCAGACCCTGTGGTCAGCAAATCTGGGTTTCAATGTATCACTTCTTCTTCTTAACTGTGTGACATGGGCAATTTATGTAACTGAGTAACAAGCCTCAGTTTCTTGTCCCAGAAAATGGGGACAATAACAGACAGATGGTAAGCACATCATCGTCGTCAGCATTGTGTAAGTATTATTATTATTATTATTTTACTTTATTTTAATTGGTGATTTATATGCCTGGTTTCCTGTGTTGCCTATGACCATCAGAACTTCCTTAGCTAATTATCATACAACATTACCTAAGCACTTTTATATGCATATATAATCCTCCCAATGTTCTGTCTGGGTCTAAGCTTGACTCCCAAATACAAACTATTTTACCAAATAGTCTCCTGTCTTAATATCAACCTCTTCAAATTCTTCCAATAATTTTGTGATTCCATAAAAATTTAACAATATTCTCATCCTATACAAGGCATTTATTTCCAAATATTGCCTTATTGCTTGACATAATGTACAAATGGGATCAACTCAGAATTCAGTACCCACAGCTGGGTAGGTATGAGGATCATCTAATAAAGTGTTATTAAATAATTCAGATTTAAGTATGTATTTGAATATGTTTAGCTTTGTCCATGTGACCACATGATTCTAAAACAATCAAATATATTAATTCTATTAACTTGGCCAATTTATTGGAAAAAAAACAATTAGCTAATGGACTCAGGCAGCTAGCAAGGGTGATTTATTTCTCATATATAAATATGCCTTTATTATAGATAATTTCATCTTATCCTTCCCAGAAATTTTGTAGTTACCATTAACTTAGATGTTTGTATGCAAATCCTTTACTAGCTTTCATCTCACTTCTGTGAGCAATATACATTTACATTTGAAAACTGCAATATTTATCTCTTAATATATTATAATTTCTATTGGCAGAACTCATGAAAAAGAGTTTTGGTGTCATTCTTGCCTTTTTATTATTATTTAGTAAATTTTCAGTATCCTATATTTGCTCGAATAATATTGAGAGATAAACTTCTAAAATAATAGTCATAATCATCATTCATGTTCATATTTCCATTTCCTGCACTGACGCCTCTTAAATGTTTTGGCCTCTCTTCCTCTCTCCATCTTCTAGGTGAGGGCATTTATTGGTTAGTTCTGTTTTTCTCTATTTACATTCTCATCTTCGGGGAATTTAGTTTAGTTTCATTGTTCAACTACCACTTCCATGCAAAAGTATCCCAAATCTCTTTTTCTAACATTGTTTTTTGCATGGATTTTAAATGGGCCCAGAGAAAACCCTTTGAAAGGTTGACTGTTCCCTGAAGTAAATACAACGTGCTTGAAAATCACTCATTCTCTTCCTAGACTGACTTCTGGTTTCTCTTTCTCTGTTAATAGTAGATTATTCTCTCTGTCAGTCTCAAAACCTTCAGGATAGCTTTCGTCTCTTCATCTTCCTTGCCAAGCCATCACCAAGATCTAAAGCTTATATAGACATTTCCTTTATTCTGGTTCCTTCTATATTCCTACCACCACTACTCAAGAGGACCCTGTTGCTGAATGTGGTGCTGCAGTAGCTACCCTCTAATGGTCCTCCCTACATTCAGAACCCTTTATCTCTAATGCATTCTACACGAGCAACCGTCTTAGTACTCTACTTCCAAAAGCCTCTATCGAATGAAACTGAAACTCCTTGACTTAATTCAAGGCCCTTGACAGTTTGGCCCCAACCTACTTTTCTTTCCATATTTTCTGTTGCTTATGAAATCCCCTCTTTCAGCCAGCCTTATTCTTCTACAGCTACACATAATGCCCCACTTTTTAAACTTGATTCCAATGCTTTCTTACTCACCACCCATCCAAAGTCCTAACCATAATTTAAAGCTCAGAAAAAAGGCACTTGATTTTTTCAGGAAGTCTTCGCTGACTGAGCCTGTAGCTATCTTACCTAATTCTAAATCCCTGTAGAATTTATGGTACTTGACATTTAACTTTGTCAGTTAACTTTTAATGTACAAGCTTTATTTTTCCAATAAATTGCTAATTTCCTGATGTCAAGTACACATGTTATATTGACACATACATTAATGTCTTCAGCCCAAGTCCATACACATTAAACCAAAAATTGGGACATAAGGTATGTGAAAATGTGACAGTACCTTTGGGGAGACAGGACTGCTATTTGAATTTGGGGCACTCATGACCTGTGGAAAATCCACCCAAATTTCAAATTTTGTAAGTCCTTTTTGTTGACATATTTAAGTTTGTTTTTCAACAAATGTGTTTTTCAGAACAGTAAAGGTGATGCTATTTGGCATATGTGAGTTGAAAGTTCAACCTTTAAAGTTTTTATTTTATTGGATTTAATGAGATCTCAAACATATTAACCTCAGAATATTCTTAGTTGATTTATTTTGACAAGTGTTTAAATTATTTAGTTGTTCTGAATTTATTTGATTTTAACTATTTATAGCAACACCCTGTACTACATTAGTAAATGTCTTGAAGAATGTTTTGTAAAATCAGGCAGCATCTCAGTAATAATATCATTATAACTCTGCCATTTAATTTTTGCTGACAAGTGGGTTGAGCCTATGAGGATAATTGTCAGAAACATTAGGAGACAGGGCATATGCAGTTGATACAGGATGGCATGGTACTTGGCTTTTCAATTCTTTGTGCTATTATAGTTTTTCAATACTTTTCAAAATTGTCAGCAGTTCAATAAGACTTTTAGTTCCTTCTTGAGCTTAAAATATCATCTTTATATGCACTCAGTGCTATGTGCCCTAAATTTCTCAAGTGCTTACCTACTTACTTTTTAACAGCAGCACTTTTAAGTGATGTTCCATTACATCCTAAATATCTAAACTCTCCTCTTTATTTCTGCTTGGAATTTTTTCAAAAGCACTTTAGTATTTGAACAATAATGCAATAATCTACAATGAAGATTCTACATGGAACAACTCTAGGTAATGAATCTAGCTTCCTTATGCATTTTTCCCCTTTGACATTTTCAGTAGAGGTTCTGTATTTATTCCTCAGTGAGAATGAGATATAAAGTAAGGAATTCACCAGTTTGTTGTCTTTGAGAGACAATCAAGAAGAATCAACACATTAATTATTTAGCTCCTGCAGTGGGTATCACCTGCAGGAGTATCCATTTTAAGAGATGTACTGCTAATAAACACTCTGCTTAGATTTGTAATCCTAGGCCTGGCAAATAACCCAGCAAGTTGGAACCTAGTTTATGTATTGACTCTTTGTTTCCTGTACGTGGTAACATCATGGCTTTGCATTTGAGCTCCATTCTTCCTACCACCTGATTTCTTTCCAGTGCACCTTCCCAGTTTGCAAAGGCTGGACAGATAATAATCAGATTTCCCAAACTCTTTGTGGCTGTGTGTTTTAAACAAATTTTATTATGGACACTTTCAAGCATTTACAAAAGTAGAAAGACTAATATAATGGACCCCACATACTTACCCATCATTCAGTTCCAACAACAAGCAATATTTTGCCAATCTTGTTTCAGCTATTTCCCTCCACTTTTGTTTTGTTGGAATCTTTAAAAACAGATCCAAGATGTCATATCTTTCTCTTTTTTTTTACAATTTATTTTATTTTAGTATCATTAAGATGTCATATCTTTCTATCTGTGACTATTTCAGAAAACATCTCTAACTAATAAATACATTACAAAATATCAACAACAGCTAGGTTCTTGCAAGATGTGGGTAGTCAAGATTTGCAAGGTAGAGGTGAGGCAGAGTCCATCTATCTGTTACTTGTGCTGTCAAGCATGGGTAGTGAAGACTTGGTGCTTTTCTGCAGAGTGATCCAGTGTCCAGTTGCTCGTTATTGTCAAATAAAGTGTGAGTACACCTGCTAGGATGATTGATCCTGACCTTCAAAGAGAAACAGGGTTGCTGCTATACAAGGGGACAAAAAAATAGGTTTTCAAGAATCCAGGGGACCCTTTGGTTTGCCTATTATGTGCCAAGCCAGTAATAAAAGTTAATGGAAAACTAGCTAGCCATTGCAGGCAGGACTTCTCAGGAAGTAAACAACAGCTTGTGCTTATGTCACATGACTATGTGTCATATACTGTCTAAAAATTTTAAATATAGTAACTCATTTAATTCTCACAATAACCTATGATGTAAACACTTTCATTATCTCTGTTTTACAGATAAGCGTATTAAAGAACAGAGAGGTTAAATAATTTGACTGAGGTCACAGTGTTAGTAGCAGACCTAGGCTTCAAACCCAGGTAACATAACTCCAGAGCCAATGCTCTTAATAACTGCATTTTACTAGGTTTTTAGTTTGGTATCCTACCAGGTCTGTTTTATAGCTCAGGTTGCCTCAGAAGTTTGCTTAGCCCATGCACAGGGTGCCCAGAAATGGAGAGGAGTTAATGTCCAGGGTCAGCTCTCTCCCATGCGGGATTGAGTTGTTGGATAAATTCCCACCTCCGTCCTTTAGAGGGACGCCTCTGAGTTGCATTTGATCTGTTTCTCAGAGGTTTCTCGGTAGGATCAACTCCGATCACCCATTGGTGGTAATCAGCTCAGTCACCAACACTTCACTGTCCTTCCTTCTTTTCTGTCTCACTCACCCCTCTGTTATTCCTCCTTTGTGAGATCACCTCCCAGAGAAATATGGGGCACTCAAGTCCTTGCCTTAGGTATAATATTTATATACTTACCCCAAATTTCCTTCACTTTTCCCTCTTTCTCCTTGTATTTGATTGCGTGTGTTATTGCTGGTCTCTAATTTATCCAACTGGCTGTGGAATATGAAGGCAGGATTGTGACTAACAAGAAGAGGAATAAACATTACCCAGAGATGGATACAGTGACTCCTGAGAATTCGGATGTACCCCTCTTGTGAGAGATTTGCATGCCTTCTTATTGGGAAGGATAATTGTATTATGTTAAGTAGGAGCAGGTTATTTTTGCTTTTGCCATTGTTTAGAAGTTTAAGCGTGGTCAGAAGTGTGCATGGATATTGAGTAGCTAAGGGCTGACTTATGAGGAACATAATTCGTAATTCTACCTCCATTCCCAATGAGTCTGAAAAGTAACAAACTGCACCCTTGTACTGATGATTACTGTTGTGAAGTTTCCACAAATTAGATGCATTTGTTACAACTTAAAGGTGAAAGATAAAGGCCATTCTGTCTGCCACTTCTGGTATTTTCTGCCTCCAAGTACAGTCTTGGGGGTTGTTTTTTCCCCACTGTCCAGTTTCTAGCTTCACTGGTAGCAAGAACCAAGACATGGGGTATCTGACAGCACAGAGTAAGCTCATAGTCACTGTGTGTAGCAGCAGTGACTTCTTGAACTATTACATTGTCCACAGTATGTTCTAGAGGCAACCTCTGATTCTCCACCTTTCTGACTGTAGCAGAGGCTGTGAGTCCTCTGCTGGGCTAATTCTGTGGTGCTTTCTTTCTTGAAGTCATCCCTGGAAGCCACACTAGAGGGTTTCTCCATGCATTCCAAACAATTTTTTCTAAGCACCAATTCCCCAATTTGTATACATTACGTTTAAAAGAGTTTCTGGTTGCTGTTTTCTGCAACTGGACCCTGACCGAAAAAATTATAATGAAGTGTGCCTCTGTGATATATCATCTTAAGGTTTATTTCCAGGCTTAGCTTCTGGATCCGCAGAGCTGAGGGTCGAGACATGAATTATTCTTGCCTCACCAGGGTGATGGCACTCTGCGAGACCTGGTCTGAGAAGTTAGCTGGCTCCTCTGATGATTTTTGTTCTGTACTAAAGCAAAAGCTCATATCAAAAATATCGGAGGCACATAACAGATCGTCACTTTAAGCACCCTCATTTTATTTTTTTTGTACTGCTTTTTCTGTTTGGTTTCCTTTTTGTTTTCTTTTCTTAACTGGTTATAACTTAGAGTGCATATAAAAGTGTTGCCCGACACGTTTTTTACATATGTGTACACCATGTCACCACCACCCAGATCGAGATACAACACATGTTTTAGTTTCTCAGAAGACTCCTTCCGCTGTCTCCCTGTTGGTATCTCCCCACGATGTGTTAGCTTCCTAGGTCTGCCATAACAGAGCACCACAAAGTTGAGAGCTTAAACTACACACATTTATTCTTTCATAATTCTGGAGGCTAGAAGTCCAAGGTGAAGGTCCTGGTAAGGTTGGGGCCTTGTGTAGGCTTCTGGGGAGAATCCATCCTCTCTCTCCTGGCCTCTGGTGAAGTTCTTCACCCTGCAGCCTCAGCTTTTCCTCATCACATGGCATTCTCCCTGTATACCTCAATGTCTTAGCATCCAGATTTCTCTCTTTAAGGACACCAGTCATTGGGTTCTCATCCAGTATGACCTCATTCTACTTATTACATTTTCTAAGACCCTGTTTCCTAATAAGGTCAATTCACAGGTACTGGAATTAGGACTTCAACATATCTTTTGGGGGGACACAGTTCAACCCACAGTGCCACAGTCACCACTCTTCTTCTGATTCCTATCATAATAGATTAGTTTTACCTTCTTGAAATTCATATAAATGAAGGCATATAGTAGTTCTGGCTTTTTTCACTCAGTATATTTTATGAGATTCATCTCATGTTGTTTCACATATCAATACTTTGAGGGTTTTTTTCTCCAATGCATTATAGTATTTCATTGTAGACATTTATCTATTCTACTACTGATACACATTTAGGTGTTTTCCAGTTGTGGATTAACTAGAATCTGTTTTTACCCACAGAACACTTCTGACACCAAACGTATGGATTTTCCACTCCAACAACTAATTCTCCCACTCTTTGCACACCAACTGGCTGTCCTACAATTCTACTCAATTCTGATACCACCTGGTGACAGCAGTCTCACAAGACTGCCCTCATTGCAGATGCCAATTGCAAGTCTGAGCCACCCGTACTTCTGACCAGCCAGCTTTGAAGTCAAGGAGTTTCCATGGCCCCCTCCTCAGGTTTGATAATTTGCTAGAAGGGCTCACAGAACTCACGAAAGTAGCTTACTTACTGCTTTCAATTTATTATAAAGGATAAAATTCAGAAACAGTCAAATGGAGGGGCTGCATGGGACAAGGTATGAGGGCTTGGTGGGCACAGAGCTTCCATGCCTTCTCTGGATGCATCACCCGTCCAGCACCTCCTCATGTTCACCAACCTGGAAGCTCTCTGAGCATCATTATTTAGTATTTTTATGGAAGTTCTACTACATAGGCATGATTAATTAAATCATTGGTCATTGGCAATTAATTAAATTCCCAGCTCCTCTTTCCTCCCTGGAGGTCAAGGGCTGGAGCTAAAACTTCCAACCCTCTAAACACATGGTTTCTCTGGCAACCACACCAATCATCCAAGAGTTATCACATTAGCATAAGCTCAGGTATGGTTGAAGGGGCTTATTATGAATAACAAGATGTTCCTCTTAACCCTATCACTCACGAAATTCCAAGGGTTTTAGCTCTGTGTTAGGAACTAGGACCAAATTGTATTTATTATATCACACTATCACAGGGGTACTGTTCATAAAGATGCTGTGAACATCCTTGTATATGTCTTTGATGCAAATATGTATTCATTTTTTTCTTACGTATATACTTAGGAGTGGGATTGCAGGGTCATGGGGTATGTATATGTTCAGCTTTAGCTGGTTTACAGTTTTCTGAAGTGGTTGCACTTATTTATATTCCCACCAGCAGTGTATGAGAATTCCAGTATTTCTACATCCTCATCAATATTTGGTATTGTCATTTAAAAAAGTTAGCAGTTCTATTGGGTATGGAGTGGAGTCATTGCACTTCTTTGATGACTAATTATGGTCAGTATCTTATGTTTGTTGGCCATTTGGATAGCCTATTTTGATCCTATTTTGTGAAGTGCCTGTAAATCATTTTACCCATTTTTTACCTGGACTGTCCTTTTCTTCTTGATTTGTAGGAGTTCTTTGTATATTGTGGATATGAGTCCTTTGTCACATATATGTATTGTAAATATCCTCTCTCACTCTGTTGCTAGTGTTTTTTCCAACATTTTTATGTTACAGATTAAGCAAGCAAAGAGTTCCATTTTAGGCAATGTTCTCAATTTGATACTTTGATGCTGCAAACTAAAACAAGTAAAACATAAATAATATAAGCTCATTTAAAATCCATTCCTGAGAAATACCATTTGACCCAGGAATCCCACTCCTAGGAATTTACCCTAAGAATGCAGCAGCCCAGTTTGAAAAAGACAGATGCACCCCTATGTTTATTGCAGCACTATTTACAATAGCCAAGAAATGGAAGCAACCTAAGTGTCCATCAGTAGGTGAATGGATAAAGATGTGGTATATATACACAATGGAATATTATTCAGCCATAAGAAGAAAACAAATCCTACCATTTGCAACAACATGGATGGACCTAGAGGGTATTATGCTCAGTGAAATAAGCCAAGCCGAAAAAGACAAGTATCAAATGATTTCACTCATATGTGAAGTATAAGAACAAAGAAAAAAACTGAAGGAACAAAACAGCAGCAGACTCACAGAACCCAAGAATGGACTAATAGTTACCAAAGGGAAAGGGACTGGGGAAGATGGGCAGGAAGGGAGGGATAAGAGGGTAAAAGGGGCATTACGATTAGCAGACGTAAGGTAGTGGGGGCACGGGGAGGGCTGTACAACTCAGAGAAGACAAGTAGTGACTCTATAGCATCTCACGACGCTGATGGACAGTGACTGCAATGGGGTTGGTGGGGGGGACCTGATGAAGGCATGGTATTGCACATGTAATTGTAGATTAATGATACCAAAATAAATTATTTAAAAAATAATAATAAAATAAAGTCCTCTGGTGGACAAGAAAAAAAAAAAATCCATTCCCGAGTAACAATTTCCAAAGTAACAACTCCACAGAGACCTCCAAACAAAGTGAACTCAGATCCTGGGAAAAACAGTTTTTGTCCTGAATGTTTCTGCTAAATCTTGAAGAACGTGAGCCTCTGCTTCGAGGACCTTTTTGAGCTCCCTTTTCAAGTGTGTAAGTTATTAAAGTTCAGGGTATGCTTAAGGAGGGCCTAGTAATAAACCTGCTGAATAAATCTGGAGGCCCACAGAACTCTACTTGAAGTATAAAGATGAATGGAAAATAAATCCCATTATGCAGAAGGCTGCCTGTCTTGAACTTGAGACTTGGTGGAGGTGAAAAATATCCTTTGAAAATTCATAACACAAGCTGGCCTTTCTGAGTTTTGCAGTTCTAATTCATCCTACCTGAATGACTGAAAAAAACCTCCAGTGGAGAATTTAATTTAAAGTGATCCCAGTTTGGTAGCTCCCTCAGGTTTCAGAAGTATCTAATTTTGGGTGGAATTCAACTCTAATCTGGATATTGAATTATTCACAGATAATATTTCAAAGACAAGAACAGTTAAAAAGAAATAAGACATCATTAATGAGAAAAGATAAAGTCAGTGAACAGCAGAAATAGGCCTATACAAATTTTAGCTCTTAGAATTTTAAAACAGAATGCAAAATAACTATGTTTAAGGTGTTTAAAGAAATAAGAGTGAGAATTGAAAATAGGAGGAGACAGATTTTCAAAATAACCTCTAGAAATAATTGAGACAAAAACCTCAAAGTTAGTTTAAACCATCACTTGACACCATTGAAAAGAGAGTTAACATAATTGAAGTTAGATCCAGAGTAATTTTCCAGAATAAGTTCAAAGACAAAGACATGGTCAGTATGAATGAAAATAAGAGATCTGGAAGACAGAATAAGAATGTCTGATCTGTATCTAAAAGGAATTCCCCAAGGAGATCACAGAGAGACGGGGAAAGGGCAATATCCCAAAAGATAATGGCTGAATATCACCCTAAGGAAAGATCTCTCCAGATCCAAGAAATCCAACAACGTGCAACAACTTCCAAGCAGAAACTCCACATCTAGACACGTCGTAGTGAAAGACGGCGCCCCAGAGAAGTAGAGAAGGTAGTAAGAACTCACAGGGGAAGAGGCTGCCTACAAAAACAGGATAACTAGATGGCTGGCTGACTCTCAGTGGCAACAGTGAAAACAAGAAAAACACATTCAAAGTGGTGAGAGAAAATGTTACTTAAAGTTCTACAGAAACTTTGGGTCTCAATGCAGAGCCCTAAAACTGCAGTTCCTCCTGTTGAAAACATTTTAAGAATTGCAAGATGGCAACAGTAGAGCATGAAATCAAGCATGGGGCCCTTCTGAGCAGAGGGCCCTGTGTGACTGTACCGGTCACAGACCCTAGGCGTGTCTGAACAATCAGTGGCTGCATGAAACAGTAATAAATGTATCTACTTTGTGGGGGAGAAAAAGCAAGCTAGAATTAAATTTCTAGACAATAGCATATAAGTCAGAGGAGACACTAGAGTTTAAGTATTCTAAGGTTCTTGTATTGTTTGGAAAGAGGATAACTACTGGCAAACTTTAAATTTTGTTCAGTTTGCTTGGCATAATATCTGGTGCAACCATAAAAGAATAGCCAAAGTATATAACTTCCAAAGTATAAGTAGAAGAGAAAAGCATAGCCAATCAAAAAGGCAAGAAAGAGAAAAAAAGTACCAGTAAGTGAGGCAGTTGAAAACACATAATAATTTGGTATAAATAAATCCAAATACCCCAGGAATCACTCTGTATGTAAATAGACTAAACTCCAAAGAAAAGGCAAAGTCATCAGGTTAAAAAACAAAACAAAATCCAGCTATATGCTATTTCAAGAAATGCACAAACATCATTATTATACAGACATATCAAAAGGCAAAGAATGGGGAAAAAAAACCCTCAGGCTTACACTAACTCAAAGGAAGCTGGGGAAGCTATATTAGTATCAGAAAACACTGACTTTAACACAAAAAGTATTATTATAGAGAAAGAATGTCATTTCAGAATGATAAACTATCCATTTCATTAGAGATATATAATAATTGGAACTACTACATACATAAAAAGAAAAATTAAAAGCATACAACTCTTGGCAAACTTACAAGGAGAAAGTGAAAAGGCTCTTACCCTAGAGGAATCATTTAATGCAAACTTTCTGTACATCAGAACCCAACGGAAGGCTTGTTAAACCTCAGATTTCGGGGCCCATCTCCAGAGCTCCTGATACAACTGCCCGAGGGTGGAGTCTGGGAATTCCCACTTCTAACAAGTTCTCAAGGGCTGCTGCTGTTTCTCGCTGAAGAACCCCATTTTGAGAATCACTGGCTTAACAAATGTTTCAATGATTGATAGATAAAACAAACAAAAAAATCAGTTGGAGATGGAATATTTGAAGAGTACTGCTATCAAGCAGATCTAGGGGATGTATTAGAACACTAGAGAATACATATTATTTTAAACAGACATGAAACAGTTATGAAAATTGACCATGTGCTAGGTCTTAAAGCTAGTCTTGGTAAATTTCAAAGTACTGGTATCTTTTTTTTTTTTTTTACATTTGGTGATTTTTTTTTCCCTGTTTTATTTTTTATTTTTTATTTTTTTACAATTTATTTTATTTTAGTATCATTAACCTACAATTACATGAGCAATATTGTGATGATTAAACTACCCCCTTCATCAGGTCCCCCCCACCAACCCTATTACAGTCACTGTCCACCCGTGTAGTGAGATGAGAATCACTA
>JAQQAC010004253.1:3415712-3480354 GCA_029783875.1 Phataginus tricuspis
TGCTATAGAGTCACTACTTGTCTTCTCTGAGTTGTACAGCCCTCCCCGTGCCCCCCGCAACATTACGTCTGCTAATCGTAATGCCCCTTTTACCCTCTTATCCCTCCCTTCTCACCCATCTTCCCCAGTCCCTTTCCCTTTGGTAACTATTAGTCCATTCTTGGGTTCTGTGAGTCTGCTGCTGTTTTGTTCCTTCAGTTTTTTTCATTGTTCTTACACTCCACATATGAGTGAAATCATTTGATACTTGTCTTTTTCGGCTTGGCTTATTTCACTGAGCATAATACTCTCTAGCTCCATCCATGTTGTTGCAAACGGTAGGATTTGTTTTCTTCTTATGGCTGAAAAATATTTCATTGTGTATATGTACCACCTCTTCTTTATCCATTCATCTACTGATGGACATTTAGGTTGCTTCCATTTCTTGGCTATTGTAAATAGTGCTGCAATAAACATAGGGGTGCATCTGTCTTTTTGGAACTGGGATGCTGCATTCTTAGGGTAAATTCCTAGGAGTGGGATTCCTGGGTCGAATGGTATTTCTATTTTGAGTTTTTTGAGGAACCTCCATACTGCTTTCCACAATGGTTGAACTAATTTGCATTCCCACCAGCAGAGTAGGAGGGTTCCCTTTTCTCCACATCCTCGCCAACATTTGTTGTTGTTTGTGATTTGGATGTTGGCCATCCTCACTGGTGTGAGGTGATTTCTCATTGTGGTTTTAATCTGCATTTCTCTGATGATTAGTGATGTGGAGCATCTTTTCATGTGCCTGTTGGCCATATGAATTTCTTCTTTAGAGAAGTGTCTATTCATGTCCTCTGCCCATTTCTTAATTGGATTATTTGCTTTTTGTTTGTTAAGGTGTGTGAGTTCTTTATATATTTAGGATGTCAACCCCTTATCGGATACGTCATTTATGAATATATTCTCCCATACTGTAAGATGTCTTTTTGTTCTACTGATGGTGTCCTTTTCTGTACAGAAGATTTTCAGCTTGATATAGTCCCACTTGTTCATTTTTGTTTTTGTTTCCCTTG
The DNA here is from genome assembly GCA_029783875.1 of Phataginus tricuspis. NCBI lineage: Eukaryota > Metazoa > Chordata > Mammalia > Pholidota > Manidae > Phataginus > Phataginus tricuspis. The sequence goes on from JAQQAC010004253.1 coordinate 3,416,753, forward strand.
CCCGGGGAGATATGTTCATGAAGAAGTCGCTCATGTTTATGTCCAAGAGATTTTTGCCTATGTTTTTTTCTAAGAGTTTTATGGTTTCATGACTTACATTCAGGTCTTTGATCCACCTTGAGTTTACCTTTGTGTATGGGGCTAGACAGTAGTCCAGTTTCATTCTCTTACATGTAGCTGTCCAGTTTTTCCAACACCAGCTGCTGAAGAGGCTGTCCTCTCCCTATTGTATATCCAAGGCTCCTTTATCAAATATTAATTGGCTCTAAATGTTTGGGTTAATGTCTGGATTTTCTATTATGTTCCACTGGTCTGTGGGTCTGTTTTTGTGCCAGTACCAAATTGTCTTGATAACTGTGGCTTTGTAGTAGAGTTTGAAGTCAGGGAGCATAATTCCACCTGTTTGATTCCTCCTTCTCAGAATTGCTTTGGCTATTCAGGGTCTTTTCTGGTTCCATATGAATTTTAGAGTTATTTGTTCCAGTTCATTGAAGAAAGCTGTTGGTAGTTTGATAAGGATTGCGCTGAATCTGTAGATTGCTTTAGGTAGTATAGCCATTTTGACAATATTTATTCTTCCTAGCCAAGAGCATGGGATGCATTTCCATTTGTTAGTGTCCTCTTTAATTTCTCCTAGGAGTGTCTTGTAGTTTTCAGAGTACAGGTTTTTCACTTCCTTTGTTAGGTTTATTCCTAGGTATTTTATTCTTTTTGATGCAATTGTGAATGGAATTGTTTTTCTGATTTCTCTTTCTGTTAGTTCATCATTAGTGTATAGGAAACCAACAGATTTCTGTGTGTTAATTTTGTATCCTGCAACTTTGCTGAAGTCAGATATTAGTTCTAGTAGTTTTGGAGTGGAGTCTTTAGGGTTTTTTATGTGCAGTATCATGTCATCTGCAAATAGTGACAATTTGACTTCTTCTTTACCAATCTGGATGCCTTGTATATCTTTATTTTGTGTGATTGCTGTGGCGAGGACCTCCAGTACTATGTTGAATAACAGTGGAGAGAGTGGGCACCCCTGTCTTGTTCCCGATCTTAGATGAAAAGCTTTCAGCTTCTCGCTGTTAAGTATGATGTTAGCTGTGGGTTTGTCATATATAGCCTTTATGATGTTGAGATTCTTGCCATCTATACCCATTTTGTTGAGAGTTTTAATCATGAATGGATGCTGAATTTTGTCAAATGCTTTTTCAGCATCTATGGAGATGATCATGTGGTTTTTGTTCTTCTTTTTGTTGATGTGGCGGATGATGTTGATGGATCTTCGAATGTTGTACCATCCTTGCATCCCTGGGATGAATCCCACTTGATCATGGTGTATGATTCTCTTGATGTATTTTTGAATTCGGTTTGCTAATATTTTGTTGAGTATTTTTGCATCTACATTCATCAGGGATATAGGTGTGTAATTTCCTTTTTTAGTGAGGTCTTTGCCCAGTTTTGGTATTAGAGTGATGCTGGCTTCATAGAAAGAGTTTGGAAGTATTCCCTCCTCTTCTATTTTTTGGAAAACTTTAAGGAGAATGGGTGTTATTTCTTCTCTATATGTCTGGTAGAATTCAGAGGTGAATCCATCAGGTCCGGGGGTTTTGTTCTTGGGTAGTTTTTTGATTACCGATTCAATTTCATTGCTGGTGATTGGTCTGTTTAGTTTTTCTGTTTCTTGCTTGGTCAGTCTTGGAAGGTTGTATTTTTCTAAGAAGTTGTTCATTTCTTCTAAGTTTTGCAGCTTGTTAGCATACAGATGCTCATAATAGTCTCTTATAATTCTTTGTATTTCTGTGGGGTCTGTCATTATTTTTCCTTTCTCATTTGTGATTCTGTTTATGTGTGTAGATTCTCTTTTTCTCTTAATGAGTCTGGCTAGGGGTTTATCTATTTTGTTTATTTTTTCAAAGAACCAGCTCTTGGTTTCATTGATTTTTTCTATTGTTATATTCTTCTCAATTTTATTTATTTCTTCTCTAATCTTTATTATGTCCCTCCTTCTGGTGACTTTGGGCCTCCTTTGTTCTTCTTTTTCCAATTTCAATAATTGTGTCTTTAGACTGTTCATTTGGGAATGCTCTTCCTTCTTTAAATAGGCCTGGATTGCAATATACTTTCCTCTTAGAACTGCCTTTGCTGCGTCCCACAGAAGTTGTGGCTTTGTGTTGTTGTTGTCATTAGTCTCCATATATTCTTTGATTTCTGTTTTGATTTGATCGTTAACCCATTGATTAATTAGGAGAATGTTGTTAAGTCTCCATGTATTTGTGAGCCTTTTTGATTTCTTTCTGAAATTTATTTCTAGTTTTATACCTTTGTGATCTGAGAAGTTGGTTGGTAGGATTTCAATATTTTTGAAATTACTGGGGTTCTTTTTGTGGCCTAGTATATGGTCTATTCTGGAAAATGTTCCATGTGCACCTGGGAAGAATGTGTATCCTGTTGCTTTTGGGTGCACAGTTCTGTAGATATCTGTTAGGTCCATCTGTTCTAGTGTGTTGTTCAGTGCCTCTGTGTCTTTACTTATTTTCTGTCTGGTTGATATGTCCTTTAGAGTGAGTGGTGTGTTGAAGTCTCCTAAAATGAATGCATTGTTGTCTATTTCCTCCTTCAATTCTGTTAGTATTTATTTCACATATGTAGGTGCTCCTGTTTGGGGTGCATATATGTCTATAATGGTTATATCTTCTTGTTGGATTAACCCCTTTATCATTAGGTAATGTCCTTCTTTATCTCTTGCTACTTTCTTCGTTTTGAAGTCTATTTTGTCTGATACAAGTACTGCAACACCTGTTTTTTTTCTCTTTGTTGTTTGCGTGACATATCTTTTTCCGTCCCTTCACTTTTAGTCTGTGTATATCTTTGGGTTTGAGGTGAGTCTCTTGTAAGCACCATATAGATGGGTCTTGCTTTTTTATCTACTCTGTTACTCTGTGTCTTTTGATTGGTGCATTCCGTCCATTTACATTTAGGGTGAGTATTGATAGATATGTACTTATTGCCATTGCTGGCTTTAGATTCGTGGTTACCAAAGGTTCAAGGGTTGCTTCTTTACTATCTGAAAATCTAACTTAACTTTCTTGTTAAGTTATTGTGAACGCCTTCTGATGTTTCTTTATCTCTCCCTTCCTATTCTTCCTCCTACTTTCTTTATATATTAGGTGTTTTATTCTTTGCCTTTAGTTGGTATTTGGATGGTCTGCTTTCTTTGCTATGATTTTATTTTCTCTGGTGACATCTTTTTAGCCTTAGGGGTGCTTCCCTCTAGAGCAGTCTGTTTAAGATATCCTGTAGTGGTGGTTTATGGGAGGCAAAGTCAACTTTCCTTTGTCTGGAAATTGTTTAATCCCTCCGTCATATTTAAATGATAATCGTGCTGGATACAATATTCTTGGTTCGAGGCCCTTCTGTTTCATTATGTTAAATATATCATGCCATTCTCTTCTGGCCTGTAAGGTTTCTGTTGAGAAGTCTGATGATAGTCTGATGGGTTTTCCTTTGTAGGTGATCTTTTTTCTCTCTGTAGCTGCCTTTAATACTCTGTCCTTATCTTTGACCTTTGCCATCTTAATTATTATGTGTCTTGGTGTTGTCTTCCTTGGGTCCCTTGTGTTGGGAGTTCTGTGGGCTTCTGTGGACTGCGGACTATTTTCTTCCCCAGTGTGGGAAAGTTTTCAGCAATTATGTCTTCAAAGACACTTTCTATCCCTTTTTCTCTCTCTTCTTCCTCTGGTACTCCTATAATGCGAATATTGTTCCGTTTGGCTTGGTCACACAGTTCTCTCAATATTCTTTCATTCTTAGAGATCCTTTTTTCTCTCAGTACCTCAGCTTCTTTGTATTCGTCTTCTCTAGTTTCTATTTCTATTATCTTCTCCTACACCGTATCCAATCTGCTTTTAATACCGTCCATTGTGTTCTTCAAGGATTGGATCTCTGACCGGAATTCATTCCTGAGTTCTTGAATATCTTTCCGTACCTCCATGAGCATGTTCATGATTTTTATTTTGAACTCCCTTTCAGGGAGAGTCATAAGGTCCATATCATTAAAATCTTTCTCAGGAGTTATATTCATAATTTTACTCTTGACCAGGTTTGGCGTTTCATATTTGTGTATGGAGCCCTCTAGTGCCCAGAAGCTCTACTCTGTGGAGCTGCTCAGCCCCTGAAGCAATGTCAGGGATTGTAGGGGAGTGGTATTGGTGCCTCGGGGGAGGAAAGGGCTGTTTCTTGGTTCCTGGGTGCTATGCCTGTCTCCACTGTCTGAACCAGTGGGCTGAGCACACAGGTATAAGCCTCTGTGCTTTGCCTTTTTAGTTGCTATAGACAGATCTTCCCTCTGGCTGGCCTAACACCAGGGAAGGGCTTCCAGGTTTGCAAGCCCGGTGGGGCTGGCCAAGTGAAAGGTGCACTAGTCTGCCTGTCACAGAAGGGGTTCTTGGAGCTGTGTAGGCAGCCAGGGAGCTGGCACACCCGAAGATCAGAAAACTCCCAATCTGCTGGGCAGAGTACACCTGGACTTTTGTCTACCTGTCCTTTCTCCTGAGCAGTAAGCTCTGTGCAGTCCTTGCCCCCTTAGCAGGCCTCTTGCTAAGGTCTTCTTTGTTAGGAAGTCTCTCAGACTGCCTGCCCCTTTCTTTTGTCCCAAAGCGGCTGGGTATGGATCCCTGATTTCACAAGCAGCCGGAATCTTAGTCTCTCCAGGAATTCTGCCTGTCTTAGCTTTCCAAGCTCCTAATTACAAGAGTATCATGCAAGCACCATGAAATGTAGGTTTGTGCTCCCAGAGTAGATCTCCAGAGTTAGGTATTCAGCAGTCCCAGTTTTCCACTCCCTCTCTACTCTGTTCCTGTTCCTCCTGCTGGTGAGCTGGGGTTTGGAAGAGCTTGGATCCCGCAGGACCACAGCTTTAGTACATTACCGTTTTCTGTGAGGGCTGCTCTCGTCTCCAGGTGTATGCAGTTTGTTGTAGTCCTCTTTCCCGTTGCTCTTTCAAGAGTAGTTGTAGTAGCTTTATTTTCATATTATTTGCGGTTTTAGGAGGAAGCCTCTGTCTCACCTCTCACACAAGCTGAGTTTTATGATTGCTCTATGACTCCTGACAGTCTTTTCTGTAGGGGCTTTTTCAAATTCATGAGGGCTGTTCGGACTGGGGGAACGGTCAGATTAAGCAAGAGAAGAGATTATCAGTAGCTTCCCCTCTGGAGGCCTTCTGTGTAGCATCCATCCACTGGCCTCCTGGGCTGTGCCATCAGGCAGGTGGACTACATCGGCTCCCGGCAGAGTTTAGCTCCATGAATCCCCAGTTATGGCAGGGAGCCGTGGGGGATGGAGAGAGGATGATGAATGGATGTGTTATCACCATTGGATAGGTTACAGAGGGATAGTTTGCAACCACACACCTCTTTTCTGCTCCTTTCACTAAAAAGTGGCAAGAATTGCCCTTGGGGCCTAGACTTGGTTCTGTTTTCATTGTGAGATATATATATATATATATATTCTAGGTAACCCCAAGTCCTGATAAACCTGCCTCCCTAGTGGACAGATGCTTAAAAATATCAGATCAGGAGGATTCTCAAGATGACGGCGTGAGTAGGGTGGCGGAAATCTCCTCCCAAAACCATATATATATTTCGAAAATACAGCAAATAGAACTATTCCTCAAAGAGTGACCGGGAGATACAGTACATGAGCCAAGCTACATCTGTGAGAGCCCAACATCTCAAGGAAAAGGGTAGGATACAAAGCTGTGACCCAGCAGGACCTGAGCACTCCCCCCTCCCCAGCTCACTGGTGGGAGGAAGGGAATCAGAGTGGAGAAGGAGTGGAAGCACAGGACTGCTAACTAACCAGCCCTGGTGGTCTGCCCTGGGAGCACAGACACACATTGCATGGTGCACTAGATATTGGAGGAGCAGAAAAGCAAGGTCCGAGATTGAGACTGCGAACAGGTTCCCACAGCCAGCTGCCCTGGGACAAAAGAAAAGTGGGCACTTTAAAAGTTTTAAAAAGGCAAGGGTTTAACAGGTGGACAAAATCATCTTGGCACACTCAGGGCAGCAGGCTGGGAACCTTAAGGAACTTCAGGCACTCTAACCCTGTGGGTGGCAATGCAGCTCCTCGGGGCAATAAGCAGCCTGTCATTCCTTCCCCCTCACCAGCACTGCAAGCAAACTGGCTGACCCACCATTGCTGCCGAACAGCTGGGGAGCAGCCCTGCCTACAACAACCACACAACTTAGCACAGAGGCTTCTCCCTGTGTGTGGCTAACTGGCCCAGACCCAGAGGCTGCTCCCTGAGTGTGGTTGACCAGCACAGAAAACAGACTGGTGCAGAGTCCAGGAGGCACAAAGGGGCTTTGTTCTCGTGGCAGAACACGTGCTGCTTGCCTGCAACCCCCGCCAGTGCCCTAGGTCATCCCAAGGGCCACCCCACCCACAGCAGCTCAGGGGATTAAGCCAGAGGCTGCTCCCTGCATGCATTTGACTGGTACAGACAGTGGAAATGGGTGTGGAGACTGGGAGGCAAAAAGGGGCTTTGCTCTTGTGGCAGAACATGTGCTGCTGAGGTGCGACCCCCACCATTACCCTAGGCCATCTGGAAGGCCGCCCCACCCCCGGCAGCTTAGAGGATTAACTCAGAGGCTGTTCCCTGTGTGTGGTTAGCCAGCACAGCAGAGCCAGGCAAGGCGACCAGTAAGCAGGAAGAGACTTTGTTCTCCCCGCTGACACACGTGCCACTTGCCGGCGACCACTCCCAGCACCATGAAAAGGCAGAAGAACCTTGTTCATTCTAAAATCCCTCAAACACAAGAGAGGGCTTGGTGAGACTGAAATCACCAATCTTCCTGAAAAAGATTTCAAAATAAAGTCATAAGCATGCTGATAGAGCTACGGAGAAATATTCAAGAACTAAGGGATGAATTCAGGAGGGAGATAACAGAAATGAAACAAACAATGGAAGGATTAAGAGCAGACTGGATGAGATGCAAGAGACTGTTAATGGAATAGAAACAGAGAATAGGAGTACAGAGAAGCGGAGGCAGAGAGAGATAAAAGGATCTCTAGGAATGAAAGAATATTAAGAGAACTGTGTGCCCAATCCAAACAGAACAATATTCGTTTTATAGGGGTACCAGAAAAAGAAGAGAGAGAAAAGGGGATAGAAAGTCTCTTTGAGGAAATAATTGCTGAAAACTTCCCCAGTCAGGGGAAGTAAATAGTCTCTCAGACTATGGAAGCCCACAGATCTCCCAACACAAGGGACCCAAGGAGAACAACACCAAGACATATAACAATTAAAATGGCAAAGATCAAAGACAAGGATAGAGTATTAAAAGCAGCCAGAGAAAAAAGATCATATACAAAGGAAAACCCATCAGGCTATCACCAGACTTCTCAATGGAAACATTACAGGCCTGAAGGGAATGGCATGATATATTCAATGCAATGAAACAGAAGGACCTCAAAACGAGAATACTGTATCCAACAAGATTATAATTTAAATTTGAAGGAGGGATTAAATAATTCCCAGATAAGCAAAAGTTGAGGGAATTTACCTCCCACAAACCATCTCTATAATGTATCTTAAAGGGACTGCTCTAGATAGAAGTATGCCTAAGGCTAAATAGCAGTTACAGAGAAAATAAAACCACAGCAAAGAAAGTAGACCAACCAAATACTAACTAAAGGCAAAATAAAATCAGCTATCCACAAAATCAGTCAAGAGAAACACAAAGAGTACATAATAAAACAACTCAAAATGGATCAGACCTGAATATAATTCACAAAACCATAAAACTCATGGAAGAAAATATAGGCAAAACTCTCTTGAATGTAAACATGAACAACGTTTTCATGAATATATCTCCATGGGCAAGGAAAACAAAAGCAAAAATGAACAAGTGGGACTGTATCAAACTAAAAACCTTCTGTACAGCAAAGGACACCATCAGTAGAACAAAAAGGCATCCTAAAGTATGGGAGAATATATTAATAAATGACATATCCGATAAGGGGTTGACATCCAAAATATATAAAGAGCTAATGCACCTTAACAAACAGAAAGCAAATAATCCAATTAAGAAATGGGCAGAGGACATGAACAGACACTTCTCTAAAGAAGAAATTCAGATGGCCAACAGGCACATGAAAAGATGCTCCACATTGCTGGTCATCAGAGAAATGCACATTAAAACCACAGTGAGATATCACCTCACACCAGTGAGGATGACCAACATCCAAAACACAAACAACAAATGTTGGCGAGGATGTGGAGAAAAGGGAACCCTCCTACACTGCTGGTGGGAATGCAAATTAGTTCAACCATTGTGGAAAGCAGTATGGAGGTTCCTCAAAAAACTCAAAATGGAAATACCATTTGACCCAGGAATCCCACTCCTAGTAATTTACCCTAAGAACGCAGCAAAGTTTCAAAAAGACAGATGCACCCCTATGTTTATTGCAGCACTATTCACAATAGCCAAGAAATGGAAGCAACCTAAGTGTCCATCAGTAGATGAATGGATAAAGAAGATGTGGTACATATACACAATGGAATATTATTCAGCCATAAGAAGAAAACAAATCCTACCATTTGCAACAACATGATGGAGCCAGAGGGTATTATGCTCAGTGAAATAAGTCAGGCAGAGAAAAACAAGTATCAAATGATTTCACTCATCTGTGGAGGATAAAAACAAAGCAAAAACTGAAGGAACAAAACAGCAGCAGAATCACAGAACCAAAGAATGGACTAACAGTTACCAAAGGGAAAGGGACTGGGGAGGATGGGTGGGAAGGGAGGGATAAGGGGGAAAATGGGCATTATGATTAGCACACATAATGTAGGGGGGGGGCACGGGGAAGGCAGTATAGCACAGCGAAGACAAGTAGTGATTCCATAGCATCTTACTATGCTGATGGGCAGTGAAGGTAATGGGGTATGTGGTGAGGAGTTGATAATGGGGGGAATCTAGTAACCATATTGTTGCTCATGTAAGTTTATATTAATGATACCCCCCAAAAAATCAAATCACTCATTCAATAAAAGTTTGTTGAGACCCGCCCCCTGGCTGCAACTTCCCCATGATGACTGCTCTGAACTCCCTACCTGTTCAGCTACTTACTGCCTGTGGAATAGGCGAGCTACGGACTTAATCTGCATAGGACTCTGAACCTAGCTGAATCCTTTGGCTTTGGGATTATCATGATTTTATTACTTTTGCTATTGTATGTTAGTCTGGTTACAATGCTCCAATTTTCTCACACACGACCCATTGCAGAAGATGGGGAACAAGTATATTGTAAGGTGACATTTCAGGACAGGTGGGCTGTGGTAAAACTGCAGTATTTCCAGAATCTGTAGTCTGGCCTTAGTACATCTCCATATTGATAGGTGTTTCCAAGGGGTGGAGAGAAATAGTCCATCTCCATGTCAGTAGGTAATTACAAGGGCGAGGAAGGACATATCTGGACCCGAGAAGTTGGGTGGGGCCTCTTCTGAAGCCCAGTCACAAGAGGGGAGAGCAGAAGTGAATGACTGTTTGTAAGCAATAAATGAGTTCTCCCACTTTATTTCTCCCTTTGACTGATTTCCGTTTCAAAGATATTTTGCCCTGGGGTTTTCTCCCTGGAGTTACAAATGGTTATCAAGTTTATATTTCTAGCAAAAATCTTCATTATTCACAGATTTATCCTTTTCCCATCAAATATATGGTAAGCTTTTTGAGGGCATAGATTTTATCCCATTCTTTTTGTAGCAAGTGCAGGGCACATGTTCATTCATTCTTTCATTCACCAAACTGTGAGCATTTATGATGTTCTATAGTCTCTGGGTGACAAAGATGAATAGGATTTAGCTTATATTATCAAGAAAACTCTTTTTAAAAAATTGAAGTATCATTGACATACAATCTTATATAGTTTCAAGAATACAACACAGTGCTTCAATCGTTACCCATATTAAATCCTCACCTCTACTAGTACAGCTACTGTCAACATACGAACATGTTACAGAATCATTAACTATATTTTCCATGCTGTACTATTACTCTTATGACCAACGTACATTACGACTGTGTGTTTTTGTGCCCCTTTATCCCCATCATACTCCCAATCCACCACCCCAGCCTCTCCCCCATGGTAACCACCAGTTACTTCTCAAGTGTCTGTGAGTCTACTGCTGTTTTGTTCATTCTGTTTTGCTTTGTATTAATAGTCCACAAAAAAGTGAAATCATATGGTATTTGTCTTTCTCTGCCTGGCTTATTTCACTGAGCATAATACCCTCTAGATCAATCTGTGTTGTTGAAAATGGCAGGATTTCTTTTTTCATGGTTGAATTGTGTTATTGTATCACATCATTTTTATCCTCTTATCTATTGACAGATACTTAGGTTGCTTCCATATCTTGGCTATGGTGAATAATGCAGCAACAAACATAGGGGTGCATATATCTTTTTGAATCAGGAATTTTGTTTTCTTTGGGTAAATTCCTAGAAGTGGAATTACTCGGTTGAATGGTATTTCTATTTTTAGTTTTTTGAGGAACTTCCATACTACTTTCCACAATGGTTGAACGAATTTAGATTCCCACCAGCAGTGTAGGAGGGTTCCCCTTTCTCCACATCCTCGCCAATACTTGTTATTCCTTGTCTTTTGGAGAGTGGCCATTCTGACTGGTGTGAGGTGATATCTCATGGTTTTGGTTTACATTTCCCTGATGATTAGTGAGGTGGAACATCTTTTCATGTGCCTTTTGGCCATCTGTATTTCTTCTTTGGAGAAATGTCTGTTCATTTCCTCTGCCCATTTTTTCCCCAGATTCATTCATTTTTTTCTTTTTTAGTGAAATATCATTGATATACAATCTTACGTTGGTTTCAAATGTACAACGCAGTGGTTTAACAGTTACCCATATTATCAAATCCTCTCCTCCTCTAGTGTGGTTACTATCTATCAAAGTAGAAAGATGTTATAGAACATTGACTATATTCTCCATGCTGTGCTACTGTCCCTGTAACCAGCCTATATTGTGATTGTCTCCACCAATTTTTTAATCAGGTTATTCATTTTTTGGTGTTGAGGCATATGAGCTCTTTATATATTTTGGATCTTAACCCCTTATTGTAGAAATCATTTACAAATATACTCTCCCATACTGTAGGTTGCCTTTTTGTTCTGCTGATGGTGTCCTTTGCTGTACAGAAGCTTTTTAGTTTGGTGTAGTCTCACTTGTTCATTTCTGAATTTGTTTCCCTTATCCAAGGAGATGTGTCCAAGAAACAATTGCTTATATGCTATGTTCAAGAGTTTTTGCCTATGTTTTCTTCTGAGAGTTTTATGGTTTCATGACTTATATTCAGTTCTTTGATCCATTTTGAGTTTACTTTTATGTGTGGAGTTAACAGTAATACAGCTTCATTCTCTTCATGTAGCTGTCCAGTTTTGCCAACAACAGCTGAAGGGGCTGTCATTTCCCCATTGTATGTCCATGGCTCCTTTATCATTTTTAATTGACCATATACGGTTGGGTTTATATCAGGGCTCTCTAGTCTGTTCCATTGGTCTATGGGTCTGTTCTTGTGCCAGCACCAAATTGTCTTAAGTACTGTGGCTTTGCAGTAGAGCGTAATGTTAGGGAGCATAATCCCCCCAGCTTTATTCTTCCTTCTCAGGATTTCTTTGGCTATTCGGGGTCTTTTGTGGTTCCATATGAATTTTAGAACGATTTTCTGTAGTTCATTGAAGAATGCTGTTGGTGTTTTGATAGGAATTGCATTGAATCTGTAGATTGCTCTAGGCAGGATGGCCATTTTGACAATATGAATTCTTCCTATCCATGAGCATGGGATGTGTTTCCATTTATTGGTATCTTCTTTAATTTCTCTCATGAATATCTTGTAGTTTTCAGAGTATAGGTCTTTCACTTCCTTGGTTAGGTTTATTCCTGGGTATTTTATTCTTTTTGATGCAATTGTGAATGGAATTGTTTTCCGGATTTCTCTTTCTGTTATTGAAGAGGCTGTCTTTTCCCCATTGTATATTCATGGCTCCTTTATCATATATTAATTGACCATATGTGCATGGGTTTATATTTGGGCTCTCTATTCTGTTCCATTGATCTGTGGGCCAGTTCTTGCACCAGTACCATATTGTTTTGATTACTGTAGCTTTGTAGTATGGTTTGAAGTCTGGGACTATATTCCCCCAGCTTTGTTCTTCTTTCTCAGGATTGCTTTGGCTATTTGGGGTCTTTTGTGGTTCCACATGAATTTTAGAACTATTTGTTCTAATTCATTGAAAAATGCTGTTGAAATTTTGGTAGGGATTGCATTGAATCTATAATTTGCTTTGGGCAGGATGGTCATTTTGACAATATTAATTCTTCCTATCCATGAGCATGGGATAGATTTCCACTTTTTTATGTCTTCTTTTATTTCTCTCTTAAGTATCTTAAAGTTTTCAGAGTATAGGTCTTTCACTTCGTTCATTAGGTTTATTGATAGGTATTTTATTCCTTTCGATGCAATCTTAAATTGAGTTGTTTCTCTTAATTTCTCTTTCTGCTAGTTCATCCTTACTATATAGGAATGCAACAGATTTCCGTGTATTTATTACATATCCTTCACGTTTGCAGAATCCCATTATTCTAGCTTTTTTTTGGTGGAGTCTTTAGGGTTTTCTACAGATAATATCACATCATCTGTAAATAGTGACAGTTTAACTTCTTCCTTACCAATTTAGATGCCTTTTATCTCTGCGTTGTCTGATTGCTGTGACTAGGACTTCCAGTATTATGTTGAATAAAAGTACTGAGAGTCGACATCCTTGTCTTGTTCCTGATCTTAGAGGAAAAGATTTCAGCTTTTTGCCATTGAGTATGATGTTAGCTGTTGGTTTGTCATATATGGCCTGTATTATGTAGAGGTATGTATCCTCTATGGCCATTTTGTTGAGAGTTTTTGTCATGAATGGGTGTTGAATTTTGTCAAATGCTTCTTCAGCATCTGTTGGGACGATCATGTAGTTTTTATCCTCCTTTTTGTTGATGTGATGTATGACAGTGATTGATTTATGAATATTGCACCATCCTTTTGTCCCTGGACTAAATCCCACTTGGTCTTGATGGATGATCCTTTTGATATATTTTTGAATTTGGCTTGCTATATTTTGTTGAGGATTTTTGCATCTATGTTCATTAGGGATATTGGTCTATAATTTTCCTTTTTGTGGTATCTTCCTGGCTTTTGTATTAGAGTGATGCTGGCTTCATAGAATGAGTTTGGAACTATTCCCTTCTCTTCTACTTTTTGGAATGCTTTCAGAAGGATAAGTATTCACTGTTCTTTAAATGTTTGGTAGAATTCTGCTCTCAAGCCATCTGGACATGAATTTTTGTTTAGGGAGTTTTTTGATTGCCAATTCAATGTCACTGTTGGTTATTGGTCTGCTCAAATTTTCTGTTTCTTCCTGGGTCAATCTTGGAAGTTGGTATTTTTCTAGGAATTGGTCCATTTCTTCTAGGTTGACCAATTAATTGGCATATAATTTCTCATAGTATTCTCTAATAATTTGTATTTCTGTGGTATCTGTTTTGACTATTCCTTCTTTGTTTCTGATTTTGTTTATTTGTTTACTGTCTCTTTTCTTCTTGATAACTCTTGCTAGGGGTTTATCTACTTTGTTTATTTTCTCAAAGGACCAGCTCTTGGTTTCATTAATTTTTTCTGTTTTATTCTTCTCTATATTATTTATTATTTTTTGCTCTGATCTTTATTACATCCCTCCTTTTAGTAACTTTGGGTTTCATTTGTTCTCCTTTTTCCAATTTAATTGTGAATTTATACTGGGATTGTTCTTGTTTCTTTAGGTAGGCCTGTATTTCCATGTAATTTCCTCTTAGTACTGCTTTTGCAGCATCGCACAAATTTTGAACTGTTGAATTTTTGTTTTCATTTGTCTCCAGGTATTGCCTGATTTCTGTTTTAATTTTTTCATTGATTCATTGATTATTTATAAGCATGCTGTTTAACCTCCATGTGTTTGTAGGCTTTTTTGTTTTCTCTGTATAGTTAATTCCTTGTTTCATATTATTGTAATCTGAGAAGCTGCTTGATACAATTTCAATCTTTTTAAATTTATTAAGGCTATTTTTTTGTCCTAGTATGTGATTGATTCCGGAGAATGTTCCATGTACGTTTATGAAAAATGTGTATTCTGCTTTTGGGTGGTGTGTTCTGCAGATATCTGTTAAATCTGTCTGGTCTCATATATTATTCAATGCCTCTGTTTCCTTATTTATTTTCTGTCTGGTTGATCTATTGATGTGAGTGGTGTGTTAAAGTCTCCTGAAATAAATGCACTGCATTCTATTTCCCTCTTTAATTCTGTTAGTATTTGTTTCACATATTTAGGTGTTCCTATATTGGGTGCATAGATATTAATAATAGCTATATCTTGTTAGACTGACCCCTTTATCATTATGTAATGTCCTTCTTTGTTGCTCGTTACTTTGTCTGTTTTGAAATCTGTTTTTTCTGGTACAAATACTGCAACTCCTGCTTTTTTCTCCCTATTGTTTGCATGAAATATCTTTTTCCATCACTTCACTTTTAGTCTGTGCATATCTATGGGTCTGCAATGAGTCTCCTGTATGTAGCATATAGATGGGTCTTTTTTTCTTATCCATTTGGCCACTTTATGTCTTTTCATTGGTGCATTCAGTCCATTTACATTTAAGGTAATGATTGATAAGTAAGGTACTTATTGCCATTTTATTGTTTTCTGGTTGTTTTTAAAGCTCCTCTCTGTTGCTTTCTTCCTCTTTTAAAATCCTCTCTTGTTGTTTGATGGTTTTCTTTAGTGTTATAGTTGGATTTCTCTTTTTAAATTTTTTGTGTGTCTGTTATAGGCTTTAGATTTGTCATTACCATAGCTTCAGAGATAGCTTCCTGACTATATAACAGTCTGTATTAAGTTGCTGATAGCTCAATTTCAAAACACAATCTAAAAGTACTTTTTTCTTCTTCCTTCTCTACACTTTATGTTATTAGATGTCATAATCTACACCATTTTTATATCCCTTGCCTCATTTTTTGTATGGTAGGATTTGCTACTTTTGTTTTAATTTTGTACTAGCTTGGTAATTAATTGGTTTACTATCTTTACTCTGGGTTTATTTTCACTGGTGAAAACTATTCAGCCTTAGGAGCATTTCCATCTACAGCAGTCCCTTTAACATATCTTGTAATGCTGGTTTAGTGTTTATAAATTCCCCCAAGCCTTCATTTATCTGGAAATTGTTTTATCCCTGCTTCAAATTTGAATGATAATCTTCATAGGTGGAGGATTCTTAGTTGAAGTTTCTTCTGTTTCAGTACATTAAATACTTAATGCCCCTCCCTTCTGGCCTGGAAAGTTTCTGCTGAGAAGTCATCTGTTAGCATGGTGGGGTCTCCCTTAAAGTAGTCTTTTCTCTTTGACTGCTTTCAATACTCTCCTTGTCCTAATTTTTGCCATTTTAATTATTATATGTCTTGTCTTCCTGGGTTCTTTTTGTTAGGGGATCTCTGGGCTTCCATGACACGAGTGTCTATTTCCTTCCCCAGATTGGGTAAGTTTTCAACAATTATTTCCTCAGAGACTCTCTATCCCTTTGTCTCTCTTCTCCATCTGGCACCCCTAGAATGCAAATATTGTTTCATTTAGATTGGTCACACAGCTCTCTTATCATTCTTTCATTCCAAGAGATCTTTTTTTCTCTTTTCCTCAGTTTCATTGTGTTCCTGTTCTATAATTTCCATCTCATTGATTGTCTCCTCTCCTTCTAGCAATCTATTATTCATTCCCTCCATTGTATATTTCATTTCAGTTACTGTATTCTTCAGCTGTGAGTGGCTCTTTTTCAGCTCTTATATCTCTTTGTTGAAGTCCTCCCTGAACTTTTCAATACTTTTCTGCAGATCAGTGAGCATATTTATGACTTTGACTTTGAAATCTTTATCAAGAAGATTGGCTCTTTCCATTTCATTTAGTTCTCTGTCTTATCCTGTAGTTTTGTTTGGAACACATTCCTCTGCCTCCTGTTTTTGTCAGAGTTTCTGTGTTTGTTCCTTTGTATTAGATGGATCTGCTATGCTACCTGGTATTGAGAGTAATGGCTTTATGATGAAGGCATCCTCTGTTGCCCAGAAGCACAGGACTCTTTCCTCTCTCATGCCTGATTCTTCTTTGCTGTGGAGCCCCAGTTGCTGTTGGTGAGAAATGGGTTGTGTTGCCTTTCTGTCTATTGGCAGTGGTTCATCTCAGTCTGCTGAGACTGGCAGTTTGCCTTAGCTGGCCCTTTGTGATCAGAGTAGTGGCTTTTACTGTCATTATTGAGGGTGGGGCCACCCTCTGCCTGCTCTGCAGTGATGGCAGGCTGCTGAGTTAACAGGGTGGTTGGAGCAGTCACTCCATGAGTTGCACAATGGCAGGGTGCAGGGCTCCCAGTGGGGCAAGTTGCCTTTTTGCAGAGCATGCAGGTGCTTGGCAGTGTTGGTGAGCTGCATGGTGGGATGGAGTGCTCATGAATGGAGGCAGTGAGTCACACTGTCAGCAGTATGCAGCTGATGCAGCGGGTTGCATGGGTGCCCCTAGCCACAAGAGGTGTGCAGCACCATGCTTAGCCACCCATGGGGAGGAAGGTGCTCTCAGAACTGGCTTCTGCACGTGCCTCCCAGTTGGACTAAAATAGGGTTGTGAACTCTGGGAGAGTCTCCCTCTACCTGCCAGGCAGCAAAATTCCACGATGCTGGGCTGTCATGATGGTGTGCAGGGAAGCACTTTAGGGCTGTGCTGCCAGCGAGGGGATGGAGTACCTGGGCTTTTCAAGAGTGCCTGACCTGTTGGGCCAAAGGATAGCAGGAGAGGTATTGTTCAACTTCCCTTTCTTCTGCAGAGAGCTCTGTCCAGCCCTTGCCCCTCTGCCTCCCCTCCCACTGCTGGCAAGTCTTTCAAACTGCTGCCTTTGTGTTGAGTCTCAATGGGACTAGCAGAGCATGCCTGTCTGCCCCAGGTGACTCTTATCTCAGCCTCCCAGAGTGTTCCGGCTGTCCCTGGTGTCCAGTCCCACTAATCACCAGAACCCAGTGCAATGTGCACTTGTGTTCCCAGAGCACATCTCCAGGACCAGGTGTGTGGAGTTCCTGGGCACCGATCCTCAACCCAGTCCATTCGTTTTCCTCCAGCCTGTGGCCTGGGATGGGGGAAGGACTTGTGTCCTGCACAATCATGGCTCTGCCACTTTACCCTTTTCCATGTGGTCTTTTCTTCTTCCCCAGGTATAGATGGTCTGTTCTGCAGTCTTCAGTTCATTTCAGGTTTAGTTGTATTTGCTGTATTTACTTCCTTGGTGTGTTTGTGGGAAGAGGTTTCTGCCTTGCTTTCCTACTCTGGCATCTTGAGCCACAGTTCCAAGAAAACTCATAATCAAATTATGGTAAGAAGTTATTGTATGTGCTATAGAGGAGGTCAAGGTACAGATGGCACAGAAAAGGGCAGAGATCAAATCCACCAGGGTAAAGTAAGGTTGGGGAGCTTGAGAGAGAAGGTGATCAGGAATTTGAAACATATACTAGAGTTTTCTAGGTGGACTAGATGAAGAAGGGCAGGAGAGGTGCCAGACAGTGTTTTGCTCAAGGTGCTGCAAGTAGCTTGGTGGGAGGTGGGAGTGAGCTGGAGGACTAATGAGCAGCAGCATCGATCGATCTACATGTGTGGTCCCTGTTGTTGTCTAGCAAAGGGCCTGGCCCTTTGGTCCCTCCTTTCTGTTTGGTTTCCTCATTTCAAAGGTTTAGGCCCAGTGATTTTTGAAGGAGTCATTTAGTAGTATAAACTGTACAACCTTCATCTAGTCATTCCACAAATGTCTATTGAATGCTAACTGTGTGCACAGCACAGTCCTAAGCTGGTATATAGCCCACTTAAAGGTAATTGTTTTATAGTGTTATTTAAGCAAAGATGCAAATTGAGGGAATTTCTGTGGCCTGTGCCAGTGGGGAATTGGGGAACTCTACATCCCACCAGTCCCCAAAACATCTCCTCTCTTTTTCCTTTTATTTGTGAGATTAATATCTGCCTCTTCTACTAGACTTTAGGAGGTGAGGAATCCTATCTAGTTTTGGTCACTATTGTATAATCTGCTAAGCATAGTAGCTACCTTGCAATAGATACACAAAGAATAATGGATGATGGAATGGATAATTCCAAATAGGAATTTTATAATAGATCACATGTCTTTAAAAAAATTCCATTTACCATTTTCCTGTATGTTTATGACCCTGTCATGTTGTTTTGTTCACCTAGTCCCAGTGTTTCTCAATCTCAGCCTTATTGACATTTTGGGCAGAATAATTCTTTGCTGTGGGGGATGCTTTGTATCCTGTAGGATGTAGAAGCATCCCTGGCCTCTACCTGCTAGATGCCATCAAAGCATCCCCTTGTCCCGCACCCCTCCTAATCTGTGACAATGAAAGTTCCCTCAGGCATTGTCACATGTCTCCTGTGGGACAGTATCTCCTCTGTTGAGGGACACTGATCTAGCCTCTTGTTTCTAACTGCTGCAGAATATTCTGTGGTTTCACAGTCCTGCAGCGATGGTCACCCAGGTAGTTTCCAGCTCCCAGCCTCCACAAACAATGCACTGATGACCATTCTCATACATGTTCCCTTAGGTGCTGGGGAAGAGCCAATGGCCAGGCCCAGGTCCAAGTCCCTCCAAGTGACTCTAAGTAGAAGGCAGAGGATGAGCCCGGGATGAAGAATCCTTGGGCGCCACAGAACCACTCTTGATTGCTCTTGTTTGGTGCCCCTCCATCAGGCAGTTCTATGTCCATGGATTTATCCTCAGCTCTGGAAGGAAGAGGAGCCAGTCTTTCCAGTTTGTAGCCCATTAGCCCTAGGAGTTTGGAGAGAGTGGGTGGAGGACCGATTCCTGACTGGACAGCCTGAGCCTTTTTATTCACTTTTTAACCCTGCAGGGAGTTGTTAAAGAGACAGGCTGTAATTGTCCCCATGCAGTGTAAGGAAGAGGTAAGGGTGGACTTTAACAGCTTTCTCCAGCACCCTCTCCACTGGGCCTCTGACTGTTCCCTGCCACAGGTATGGTACTCTCCCTGCTCCCCAGACATAACAGCTGGGTTATTCCTGCTTATCTCCGCTCCTATCTTCAGGTTGAGCTGCAGGAAGGTGAGGTGGCTGCCGGTGCTGATTCCCCATCTTGACAGCACTTCCAGAATATTTCTGGGGTCCACCTCCCCCTCCAATCCCTATTGTTAATATTGCAGTTCAGACCTTTATCATCCCTCACTTGGACTCTTCCATCCTACCCAAATCGTCTCACTACACAGGAACCAGAGTAATGCCAATTAAAACTAAAGGGTATCAAAAGCTGCCAATTAGATGAAAATTCACCCTGTATCAGGCATCTTACTTACATTTCATCAGTTCTTATGACATTCCTCTAAAAATAGTCTTTTAAAGCCCTTTGACTGCACAGAAGGAACTTGCCTAAGGGCACATGGCTGTTGAGAGGCAATGCTGAGATAGTTTCATTTGACTCTAAAGGCCAGATAGGCTTTACTATTTCAGAAATCTCACTTTGTCATGTGTGGCCGCAACTTTTCAGCTTCCTCCCATCACCTGCACCAGTGGTTTGCAAGTTGTGGGAGTTTTGGGGGTTTCCTGGAGATTCCTCAAAGCAGGTGGGCAAGTTGGGAAATAGGAGCTTGTGGGCTTGCTGGCCTCTGGCACCCACCAGGTCTCTTGCTTTGCCTGTTTAATAGTTGGGCTTTTATGCAAGATGTTTGAAGAAATGTTCTGCAACTACAAGTCTGAGAGCCACTGTTTACCGGATGAGCTCAGGCTGTGGCTAGGACATCTGGCTGTTGTTCCCTTCCTCCCCCTCCCCACCCTTCTTTTCCTTCCTTACCAGAACACAATTATTGTGTATTTAGTGGCTTTTATTGTGGTAAAATACACATAACATTGACCGTTTTAATCACTTTTAAGTATATAATTCAGAGACATTGACTATATTTGCAGTGTTGTACAAACTATCACCACGCTTTATTTCTAGAACTTATTCACCATCCTCAACAGAAGCTCTGCAGCTGTTAAATACTAACTCCGCATCGGCCTCTCCCCTTGTTCCTGGAAAGTAGCATCATTCTACTTTGAGTCTCTATCAGCTTGAGTGCTCTAGACCCCTCATACAGGTGGAAGCATGCAACATTTGTCCTTATGAGAGCTCAAACTTCTTGACATGAATTACAAGGCCTCCCGTCACTGGCCCATTGCTCTCCCCAGGCTCATCTCCCAGAGTGTCCATCTCACGTGGCTCCTGAGCAACACGGACATGCCTGGTTCCCTTGCTCACACCAGAGTCTGGGCTGTCACACCTCTAGCTCTCTCCTCTTTTCCTATCTGACCTCTTCTCATGGCTGCTTAAAGGCTCTGTAGACAGAGCCAAGTCTGCAGTCTTCTCGCCTGACTCCTTTCTGTCCCTCCTCACGCATATCTTGGGTTGGATGCCCTTCCTTTCTCTATAGCCTTCCCATACACCTGTTCCTAACTCATTACATTTACCATATTGTGATGTAAAAGGTAGTTATCACTAGTTTGGGAGGATGCCTTAAGGCCAGAGATTGGGTAGTTGACCCTTGAAGGATGTGGGTTTTAACTGCGTGGCCCTACTTATCCATGGATTTCAAAAATATTATTTACTGAGGTTCATCAGAGAAAAGGAATCATTTCACACAATTGAATTTTACAGATAACTTAGAACTCAGCCTTTTAAGCATTACAATTTACTTTTAAATCCAATTGAATGCCACTACTTATGCAATGGCTTACTCACTCCTGTTAAGTAATTTACTCATAATTTTGAGCAGCAGTTCTTCAACATTTAATGGTTTGTACTTTCTAGGGTAGGCCAAACCATTGAACTACTTAGTGGGTTTATTTGTAACTAATCCTGGAGATCTTACCGAGAAAAAAAATGCAATATTATTTGAAAGTTCTTCATGGTACATTTAAAACAAATATATGAGACTACTTGCCTTTTAATACTAAAAAAATCATACCACCTTTTCTTCATGATTCTGGATTATCCTTATGAACTTTAATTATTCTGCTAAGTGGCAGTAATATGTTCACAGGCCATGGAAGTGAATTATTTGTCTTTTTATCCTGATTTTTTTCTCATAGTTGTCACATGTGATTTTATCTTTGTTACTGAGCATATCTGTGGAAGCCAGCATTTTTTCTAAATTACAACTTAGAAAAACCGTAGAAACCAGGTAATCCAGTTTCTAAGAATTGCTTGTAGTGAAATTATAAATAGGCTCTATATCAAGGATTTAAAAAGTTTTAGTCCACAGATTTGGTGCAGTTTTTTTTTTTTTTTTGGCTAGTTACAGGAGTCTATGTTAATTAAAGTCATTGGATAAGTGATACTGTTAGGCAGGGAAATAGATATGAGTGGGGTGGAGAGAGAATTAATGCCAGTAAAGGGACTCAGGGTTAACCAGTTAAAACTAGAAACCCAGAAAAGACTCAGAGTTAATGAGTTAATCAGTTATAAACTCAAAAGGCCAGGAGCAACTTGGCCTGGAATGTTTGACTATTCCCCAGATAAAGAAAAGTATCTGCACAGCCCATGTCTTCATTGTGTCAATTGGATCTGCCATTGTAAGATTTACTTTAGCTTGCTAAAAGGCCCACCTATAAACAGCATAATAAAGACAGGAAAATTCCATCTTTAAGCTAAAATTGCATTTTAAAACCAAAGAAGTTAAGAAGTAAGATTTTTTAACATACTCTTTAGCAAAGAGATGGTAACTCAGCCCATCTTGGAGGCAGGGCACTCCCTGTTCTTTTTCTCTGAGTAACTGTGGATAAAATTGTAATATTTCCAGAATCCCTCCCAGGTTTAGTGCATCTGCATATCAATAGGTTTCCAAGGGGTGGAGAAAAGTGGGCCATCTTTATATCAATAGGTGTTTCCAAGGGGTGGAGAGAACTAGCCATCTTCATATCAATAGGTTTCCAAGGGGTGGAGAAAAGTGGTCCATCCACATATCAATAGGTAATTACAAGGGTGTGCTAGTGGAGAGGTTGGGTGGAGCTCTCTTCTTTATTTCTTCCTTTGACTGATTTCGGTGTCAAAGCTATTTTGCCTCGGGGTTTTCCCCTGGAGTTACAGTAACTTTAAATAAAACTTTTACTCTGCTTCACTCCTGTGTCTCTGCCCTTCAGTTCTCTGTTGTGGCGGGAACAAGAACCAAGGAAAATACACAATGCCTTCCTAACAATATGTCATAAAACTTGATTATATGTTAATAATGTGGAGATAGATTCCGTAAAAACTCTGTTAAGTCAAACTTCTTTCTGGTCATTCCTCGGAAACCAGAATATTTTTAAGGGACATATTGACTCAGTTTCTTCAGTCCAGCAAATCCTTACTGAGAGCTTGAGCTAGTATGGTGCTCTGTGATCTAGAGCTTCCTGGCAGTAAGACTGGGATGAGCCTGCTGAGAGACTTCAGAAGAGCATTTTCTAAGCTTTTCACAGTCATATGAAGCCAGAGGGAAAATAATAATAATAAAAATAATAAAATCCAGTCTTTGTTGAGTAACACTTAATGCACCTAGAGCATCCTCATTATTCTAGGACCTCAGGGTGGATTGACTCATGTAGTGCTTACAAGAATATTCTGCAATAAGTATTATATTATCATTCCACGCCCATTTGACATGTATGGAAGCTGAAGCACAGAGAGGTTAAGTAATTTTCCTTAACAGGATCAGCCACACAGTAGTGTTGGGGGACCGCTGTGTATTTTCCTCTGTCCTTGTCCCGCCACAACAAAGAATTGAAGGGCAGAGACGCAATAGTGAAGCAGAGCAAAAGTTTTATTTAAAGTTACTTAAAGAGAGAAAAAGTCCAGGCCACCTCAGTGAGGAGAGGCGCCCTGAAAGGTTGGAGAGGGATAGTTTAAGATAAAAAGGTTATGCACTTAGAAAGTGCGGGTGGCCTCAGAGAGAGGACTGATGCCGGGGTTCTTGTTCACGAAGCCGAAGAATGAGCTTAGCAAACAGGCAAGGTAGGCGAGCAAGGGACAGGCTTTCATTTAGAAATAAAGCGATAGGACAGAGCTCCCGGCGCATGCCAGGAGGGGACAAGAGAGTCCGGTGTGCTGCATTGTCTAGGGGTTTTATAGGCAGATTGGGGTTTTTCGAGAACATGAAAAAAAGGCTTAGGGGTGTGGACTTGTACCACCTGCCCTGCCCTCAAGGAGGGCTGGCTTGTTCTGTGCTTGCTAGGGTTGTTTACAGTAAAGTCACGGGTTATGCTGTGATACCTTTCCCTATTTGTAAAACCACTCAATCATTCTAGGCCAAGTTGCTCCTGGCCTTTTGACTTTTAACTGACCTTACTGAAGATGTCTATATTCTTAGTCTGGTATCTTGTTCCTAGAGGATTAGTGTGACCTTGACTTTGCATAATGCTTAACACAGAGTTTCAAAAGGGACTTCTTTGCCCACTGTTATATTGCTGACTGTAAATATCCCACCCTGCTTTTTCCGGAGGCCCTCATCCTACTCTGACTACACCCATGGTCCCTGTCTCAGGAGCACCCCGAAATGTTGGGGCTTCCTCCTTTTAAGGATTCTTTAGGAATGTGACTAAGGCCTGGGGATGCAGACCAGTTAAGTGGTCTTTGAATACTTAGAATTAACTTCACATAAGGAACTTCCTGCTTTGATTTCTCCGGGAGTCTTGGTGAGCATATCAAACTCCCAGGGTGCGCTGAGTTATTGTCTGTTTGCCAAAGGGTAAGTTAAGAATCTTACATTTTTAACTTCCTGGGTATTAAAATACAGTCTTTAAGATGGAATCCTTCCTGCTTTTTACTATGTTGTTTACAGATGGGCCTGCATGCTAAATTTGTTGCCTAGGTTACAAACTACTTAATTAGGGCTGGAAGGAGAGAAAAAAGCATATTGGTAAAGTTAAAAAAATAAACAGGGCCTGCATGATTAACACAATAAAAACATGGGCTATGCTGAGGTACCCTCCTTTATCTGGGGAATAGTCAAACATTCTAGGCCAAGTTGCTACTTGCTATTTGAGCTTTAATTGATTAACTTTGGGTCTTTTTAATGGACTTTCCTGGGCTTTTTCTCTACCCCGCTCATATCTATTTTCCTGCCTAACAGTAGTAAGGAATGCAACCAGGTTTCATCTCCTCCCCCACCAGGCATTCTGGCCCCAGAGCCTGCCCTCCTAACCACTATGCCCCCCCCGTAAGTCCGGGGAAAGGAAATCCTGGGACAAAATACCTCTCAAAACAGAAATCAGTCAAAGGGAGAAATAAAGTTTAAAATCCGTTTTTTGCTTACAAACTGCAGTCTGGGGCCGTTTCTCTTTCCTGCTCCTGCAGAAGCAAAACCGCCCCCCCCCCTCTCAGGTACAGATAAGCCCTCCTTGCCCAGGTAATTACCCGCTGATATGGAGATGAACTTCTCTCCACCCCTGAAGAATGATGCAAATGCACTAAAGCCATACTTCTTTCCACCTCTGAATGCCTATTGATATACAGATGTACTAAAGCCAGGCGAGATACTCTGGGAATGTTACAGTTTTACCCACAGGCCACCCCCTCCAGAAATCTTGCCTTACAATTTACTTGTTCCCCCTTTTCCGAGCAATCTAATAACATACAATAGCAACAGCAATAAAATCTTGATAAAACTCAAGCCAGAAGATTCAGCCTATACAGATTAAGTAAATGTACTTTACAGCACAATCTCTTACTAAGCACAAAATATGTTTCTCCCCTTGTTTACTCATTCCTAACAACCTTGGTAGAATGCTCACAAAACTTTCACCACACATTAGACAAAGTCAAGCCTCTCTTTAAGCATTTTTTTCTTGACAACGGCAACACAGTCATGATAATTCTCAAGCCAGAGGATTCAGCTAGGTTCAAAGTAACATGCAGATTAAGTCCAAAGCTCGTCCATTCCAGCCATCACGCAGCAGCTGCAGCCAGGGGGCACACCCAGGACACAAGGACTGTAGAAGCAAATAACCGTGATTTTGGAGGTCACTTGCTTTTATTCCAGGAATACACAGGAGGCCAGCTTCCAGGCCTTTTCCCCAAGGTGCCAGAAGAGCCAG
Source organism: Phataginus tricuspis (assembly GCA_029783875.1). Lineage (NCBI taxonomy): Eukaryota > Metazoa > Chordata > Mammalia > Pholidota > Manidae > Phataginus > Phataginus tricuspis. Next base: position 3,441,974 of record JAQQAC010004253.1, read on the forward strand.
CCATTGCCGGTCCATGTGTTGAAATGTCCGGGGCCATGTCCATTTTATTCCTAATTGCTGCCACCCATCCTTGCAATGCATGTCCAATAAAGGGGTGCCTTGATCCCACTCAATCACCGGTGACGGGCCATAGGCTGCAAAAAGACACTCCAGGACCCTCTTGGAGGTTTGTGGATCTGCACAATGTGCAGGGCACTCCTTCTGGGCTCGGCTGACTTCTTTAAAGGTCAATGGCAAAGCCCACCAACGGGCTATAGCCTACATTGTCTTTTGCCCCTCGTGCAACAAATACTGATGTAGCCATTGGGCCACATCAGAAGCAGGCTTTCCTTCTAGCCAGCGCACCTGGGCCAGTGCATCCGCTTCACCACTCCCTGGGGATGCCAAAGGCAAATGGCCAGTCACATGATATGTGGTAGGTGTCTGTGGCACACCACTCCATGGCCTTTGGGTCCAGTCTCTCACCCACCCCGCAATGGGATAGATGGTTATTACCTTGGTCAGAGCTGTTCCGGTGATGGGCTCCGTAGCCAGCAAAGTGTGGTATACAGCAGACAGTTGCTTCTCTATCAAGGTGACCCGGTCTCTGCTCCTTTTCATAGTTGCGACCAGGCTCCGGCTGGCAGCAGGGGCAGCAGCAGTGGCACAAGCAGTAGCCTTAGGCTCGGGCCATGGGCCGGGATTGGCGTAGCCAGCAGCGGTGGTGGTGCCTCCACTACCACACGAGTGTAGATACATGTCCCTCGGCGCGAGCTCCACTTCTCTCCATCATTTCTAGGGGTGGCTCTCCCAAAGGTCGCACCCATTATGACAGATTTCGGGTTAGAAGGAATCTTGCCAACTGTGCCAGATATAAGTCCATGGGGAGGAAATCCTGGGGCAAAATACCTCTAAAAACTGAAATCTGGAAATTTTACAGTATTACATTTTACCTACACCCCTCCCTCCCCTCCCCCTGGGGCTTTTTCCTCTGTGCTATTTGAATCCCAGGAGTGACAGAAAGTATGTGTATATATGATGCATCTTCCTAGAGCAAAATTTATTTTTTAGACTCCATTTACATGGAAGTGTATTAATCACATAATCAATCTCTGGCTAATGCACACTTTCATTGTTGGTCCATGAATGGCTAAATTAATATTTTTATGCAATAAGTTCCAGTAAACCCACCACCAGCTCTACAGTTAGAATCATGATGGGACTCTACATCTACGTATTGGTCATCCCCTCTTCCATCCCCCTTCTTCCCCAGCCAGAGGTAATCACCATCCTGAATCCATCTTTTGCCATTCCCTTGCTCTCATTTTTATAGAGTTTTGTACCTCTATGTATTTCTAAAAATAAGTTTCTTATTGTAACTTGGGAGTGAGGAGGGGGACAGAATATGTTCCCACCCTGGGCAAATAAACTTTGAAGCCGAAATCAGTCAAAGGGAGAAATGAAGTGGGAGAAACTCGTTTATTGCTTACAAGCAGTCATCTACTTCTGTTCGCCCCTGTCTCTCCTGACCGGGCCGCCAAAGGACCCCACCTAACAGCTTGGGTCCAGGTGTTTGCTCGCTCCCTACCTGCCTTGTCATTGCCTGTTGATGTGGAGATGGACTCCTTCTCTCCACCCTGTGGAAACACCTATTGATATGGAGATGCACTAAGGCCAGGCAAGAGATTCTGGAAATATTGCAATTTTACCCACACTTAGATCATATTTTATTTTAATTTTATTAAAAGGATGTCATGCTATATATAATTTGTTGGGATTTATTTTACCCTCTATATCACATTGCTAAATTCATCCATCTTGTTGCCTGATGCTACACTTTGACACTATATGATATTCTTTCCTGGACTATATCACACTTTATTCATTCATTCTGTTGATGGGCATTTGGATTTTTTCCAGGCTTTTTGCTATAGTAAGTAGAACTTGTAGGAACATTCTTCTACATGACTCCTCTTGATCGCATGTATGAGCTTCTGTTATACACACACATGCACATATGCACATACACCGAGGAGAGGAAGTGCTGGATTGTGGGGTATGTGGCTGTTCTGTTTCATAAAGTAATGCCACACAGATGATGCCGGGGTTCTTGTTCATGAAGCCGAAGAATGAGCTTAGCAAACAGGCAAGGTAGGAGAGCAAGGTACAGGCTTTCATTTAGAAATAAAGTGGAAGGACAGAGCTCCTGGCGCACGCCAGGAGGGGACAAGGGAGTCCGGTGTGCTGTGTTGTCTAGGGGGTTTTGTAGGCAGATTGGGTTTTTTTGAGAACATGAAAAAAAGGCTTAGGGGTGTGGACGTGTACCACCTGCCCTGCCCTCAAGGAGGGCTGGGTTGTTCTCTGCTTGCTAGGGTTGTTTACAGTAAAGTCACAGGTTATGCTGTGATACCCTTCCCTATTTGTAAAACCACTCAATCATTCTAGGCCAAGCTGCTCCTGGACTTTTGACTTTTAACTGACCTTACTGAAGATGTCTATATTCTTAGTCTGATATCTTGTTCCTAGAGGATTAGTGTGACCTTGACTTTGCATAATGTTTAACACAGAGTTTCAAAAGGGACTTCTTTGCCCACTGTTATATTGCTGACTGTAAATATCCCACCCTGCTTTTTCCAGAGGCCCTCACCCTACTCTGACTACACCCATGGTCCCTGTCTCACTATTTTATGAGAGAAACATTCTTTCTAACTTATATTATCAGACTTTTAAATTTCTCACAGTCAAATAAATGTAAGAGTATCTTAATTTGCATATCCCTGATTACTAATGAAGTTGGATCTCTGTTTATGTTAATGGGCCTATGTGTTTCTCCTTCTGAGAAATGCCCATATTATCTGTGAAATAACTTGTATTACCTACTAAAGACCCATATTTTGCACATTATTTTAATCTTAAACAGTTTGTTTTATACACAATGCAGTTTATGGCCTATGTGGATTTTAAAGATAGTACTTGAGAGTTGAAAAAAATCAGGGCTTGCCTCAGGTTCCCCACTGCGGTTCATTTACTTCTGTTTGCCAGATAGTGGCAGTTAGTTTGACAAGTTGAGAATAGATGGCTAGTTAAGGCAGGAAATGAGTTTTTCTCTTGAGGCCTGTGGGGTGCTGAAAGGCTAACATGACTCATAGGAAATCTCTCTTATGTCTCTGTTTCCTTTACTGGCTGAGTCCTCAGGAACTTTCTAGATATGTGTAAGTCCAGGGAGAGGAAATCCCAGGGCAAAATACCTGTAAAACTAAAATCAGTCAAAGGGAGAAAAAAAGTTTAAAACCCATTTATTGCTTACAAATTGCCGCCTGGGGCCATCTCTCCTTCTTGCTCCAGAAGCAAAACCAACCCTCCCCTCACCTCTCAGGTACAGATAAACTCTCTGCTGCCCAGGTAATTACCCACTGATATTGAGATGAACTTCTCTCCACCCCTGAGGATTTGCAAATGCACTAAAGCCAGGTGACATATTCTGGAAATATTACAATTTTATCGACAATCAGGCTTAGGGTCCTTTTTTCTGGTGCCTGGTTGGTGTTTGATGAATGTATTAGTTTGGCTGTTAGCAGAGAAGTTCATCTCACCACTGGCATAGGTGACCTACTACTTTATAGACTTCAAGGAGGTTAAAGTGCCAAACCTCAGAGAACATCCAGAGCCAGGAACCCAAACCACACCTGGATTCTGTCTGTGCTTTGCTTTCACTTGATTTTATTCTAAATGCAGACAAGTTATTATCTTTATCTGAGAATTACGTTTTACAGTTTAAACCACACAAAACAGGAAAACAAGATGGAGGATTCAAGATGGCAGCATGAGAGGTGACAAAGACACCTCCTCCCCAAACCACAAATACTACAAAAGTATAGTTAATTAATACAACTGACCCTAAAACAGTAAGAAGAAAGAAGGTTGAACCAGACTGCGTACAGACCTCATGAACAGAGCAGACCTCACAAAAAAGGGTAATGCATGAAAGCCTTAATCCGGTGGGACCCAAGCCCTTCCCCCACCCCAGCTCACCTGCTGGTTGAAGAGAAACAGAGCGGGGAGGGGGTGGAAGCCTGGGACTGTTAAACACCTAGCCCTGGAGGTCTGCTTTGTGAGCGGAAGCCTATATTGTGTGGTGTTCTGGACATTGGGGAGCTTGGATTGGCAGAGGGCCTGGGAGACTGACATTCCAGCCATTTGTGGAGGATGGGATCCACACCTGGCCACTCTGTACTGACACACTGTCAGTGGAAATGCAGGTGGTCTGAGAGGCTTCCTAGCAAGTGAGAGGGCTGCTGAAGGGGCAGGGTTTGCATGGAGGTTGCTGAACAGGAGAAGGGAGAGCTGGACAAGGTTGTCTGGGCGCACTCTGCCAAACTGGTTGGGAACTTTGAGGAGCTTCAGGTGCTCCATCCCCCTGCCTGCCTACTCAGCTCCGAGGCGCCCCACTGTGACACACAGCCTGCTGAGCCTTCCTACTGCCCTGCAGGCACCAGCTTGCAAACAGGCACTCACTGCATTGGTGTCAGGCCAGCCAGAGGGAGGCCCACTTACAACAGCTAGATACACAAAGCACAGAGGCTTACATGTGTGTGCTTGGCCTACTGGCTCTGACACTTTAGACAGGCACCGCAGATGGGAATCAGGAAACAGATCTTTCCTCCCCCCAGGCACCAGCTCTGCTCCCCTATGACCCCCAACCTCACTCTAGGGGCTGAGCAGCTCCAGAGACTGGAGTTTCTGTGCACTAGTGGGCACCACACAGAAATATGAAACATCAACAGAACATGGTTCAGACCAAAATCTCACAAACCCCAAGAAAAGGGCCAAATGAAACTGAACTCACCAATCTTCCTGAAAGAGAGTTCAAAATAAAAATTATAAACATTTTTATGGAGGTACAGAAAAATATTCAAGAACTCAGGAATTAATTTAAGTCAGAGATTCAATCATTAAGAAATTCCATCTCTAAAATAAAACATACAATGGAGGTATTTAAAAGCATATTAGATGTAGTAGAAGAGATGGTAAATGGAATCAAAATTAGAGAAGAGGAATACAAAGAAGCTAAGGCACAGAGAGAAAAACGAATCTCTAAGAATGAAAGAATATTGAGAGAACTGTGTGACCAATACAAACGGAACAATAGTTGCATTATAGGGCTACCAGAAGAAGAACAGAGAGAAAAAGGGATAGAAAGTGTTATTGAGGAGGTAATTGCGGAAAAATTCCCCAATCTGGGGAAGTAGATAGTCTATCAAGCCATGGAGGTGCACAGATCTCCCAACACAAGAGACCTAAGGAAGACAACATCAGGACATATAATAATTAAAATGGCAAAGATCAAGGATAAAGACAGACTTTTAAAAGCAGCTAGAGAGAGAAAAAAGATCACATACAAAGGAAAACCCATCAAGCAATCATCAGAATTCTCTACAGAAACCTTACAGGCCAGAAGGGAGTGGCATGATATATTTAATGCAATAAAGCAGAAGGGCCTTGAGCCAAGAATACCCTACCCGGTAAGGTTATCATTTAAATTTGAAGGAGGGATTAAACAATTTTCAGATAAACAAAAGCTGAGAGAATTTACCTCCCACAAGCCACCTCTACAGTGCATTTTGGAGGGACTCCTATAGATAGAAGTATTCCAAAGGCTAAATAGATGTCACCGAAGGGATAGACAAAGAGTACAGAATATGATTCATAGCATACAAAGAATGGAGGAGGAAGAAAAAGGAGGAAAAAAAAGAGAAGCTTTAGGATGTGTTTCTAATAGCATATGAAGTGAGTTAAATTAGACTGTTAGATAGTAAGGGAATTACCCTTGAACCTAGGGTAACCATGAATCTAAAGCCTGCAATGGCAATAAGTATGCATCTATTGATAATCACCCTAAACGTAAATGGTCTGAATGCACCTATCAAAAGACATAGAGTTACTGAATGGATAAAAAAATGACCCAATCTATATGCTGCCTACAAGAGACTCACTTCAAACCCAAAGACATACACAGACTGAAAGTAAAGGGATGGAAAAAACATTTCATGCAACTAATAGGGAGAAAAAAGCAGGAGTTGCAGTACTTGTATCAGACAAAATAGACTTCAAAACAAAGAAAGTCACAAGAGACAAAGAAGGATATTACATAATGATAAAAGAGTCAGTCCAACAAGAGGATATAACTATTATAAATACCTATGACCCAACACAGGATCACCTACACATGTGAAACAAACACTAGCAGAATTAAAGGGGGAAATAGAATGCAATGCATTCATTATGGGACACTTCAACACACCACTCACTCCAAAGGACAGATCAACCAGACAGAAAATAAAAAAAGAGACAGAGGCACTAAACAACATATTAGATCAGATGGACCTAACAGGCATCTACAGAACGCTCCATCCAGAAGCAACAGGATACACATTCTTCCCAAGTGCACATGGAACATTTTCAAGAATAGATCATATACTAGGCCACAAAAAGAATCTCAGTAAATTAAAAAAGATTGAAATTGTACCAACCAGCTTCTCAGATCACAAAGGTATGAAACTAGAAATAAATTACACAAAGAAAACAAAAAAGCCCACAAACACCTGGAGCCTTAATAACATGCTCCTAAATAATCAATGGATCAATGACCAAATAAAAACAGAGATAAAGCAATACTTGGAGACAAATGACAACAATAATTCAACACTGCAAAATCTGTGGGACGCAATGAAGGCTGTGCTAAGAGGAAAATATATTGCAATATAGGCCTACGTCAGGAAAGAAGAACAATCCCAAATGAACAGTCTAAACTCAGAATTAATGAAAGTAGAAAGGGAAGAACAAATGAGGCCTAAAGTCAGTAGAAGGAGGGACATAATAAAGATTAAAGCAGAAATAAATAAAGTCGAGAAGAATAAAACAATAGAAAGAATCAATGAAAAGGAGCTGGTTCTTCAAGAAAATAAACAAAATAGATAAACTCATAGACAGACTTACCAAGAAAAAAAAGTCTACACACATAAACACAACAGAAATGAGAAAGGAAAAATCAATACAGACACCACAGAAATACAAAGAATTATGAACTAATACTATGAAAAATTATATGGCAACAAACTGGATAATCTATAAGAAATGGACAACTTTCTAGAAAAATACAACCTTCCAAGGCTGACCCAGGAAGAAACAGAAAATCTGAATAAATCAATTACCAGTAAAGAAATTGAATTGGTAATCGAAAACAACCTAAGAACAAAATCCGTGGACCAGATAGTTTAACTGCTGAATTTTATCAAACATTTAGTAAAGACCTAGTACCCATCCTCCTTAAAGTTTTACAAAAAGTAGAAAAGGAAGAAATACTCCCAAACTCATTCTACAAGACGAACATCACTCCAATACCAAAACCAGGCAAAGACACCACAAAAAAAGAAAATTCCAGACCAGTACCCTGATTTAATTTCTCTCATTAGTGTCTTGTAGTTTTCAGAGCATAAGTCTTTCACTTCCTTGGTTAGATTTATTCCTAGGTATTTTATTCTTTCTGATGCAATTGTGAATGGAATTGTTTTCCTGATTTCTCTTTCTGCTAGTTAATCATTAATGTATAGGAATGCAACAGTTTTATGTGTATTAATTTTGTGTACTGCAACTGTGCTGAATTCAGGTATTAGATCTCGTAGTTTTGGAGTGGATTCTTTACGGTTTTTATGTACAATATCATGTCCTCTGCAAACAGGGACAGTTTAACTTCTTCCTTGCCAATCTAGATGCCTTTTATTTTTTTTTTTGTTGTTTGATTGCCATGGCTAGGACCTCCAGAACTATGTTGAATAAAAGTGTGGAGAGTGGGCATCCTTGTCTTGTTCTCGATCTTAAAGGAAAAGCTTTCAGCTTCTCGCTGTTAGGTATGATGTTGGCTGTGGGTTTGTTATATATGACCTTTATTATGTTGATGTATTTGCCCTCTATACTCATTTTGTTGAGAGTTTTTATTATGAATGAATGATGAGTTTTGTCAAATGCTTTTTCAGGATCTATAGAGACGATCATTCGGTTTTATCCTTTTTGTTGATGTGGTGGGTGATGTTGATGGATTTTCGAATGTTGTACCATCCTTGCATCCCTGGGATGAATCCCACTTGATCATGGTGTATGATCCTCTTGATGTATTTTTGAATTTGGTTTGCTAATATTTTGTTGAGTATTTTTTCATCTACGTTCATCAGGGATATTGGTCTGTAATTTTCTTTTTTTGTGGTGTCTTTACCTGGTTTTGGTATTAGAGCATGCTGGCCTCATAGAATGAGTTTGGGAGTATTCCCTCTTCTACTTTTTGGAAAATTAGGAGGATACATATTAGCTCTTCAGTAAATGATAAATTTCATCAGTGAAACCATCTGATCTAGGAGTTTTGTTCTTGGGTAGTTTTTTGGTCTGTGTATATCTTTGGGTTTAAGGTGAGTCTCTTGTAAGCAGCATATAGATGGGTCTTGCTTTTTTATCCACTCTGTTACTCTGTGTCTTTTGATTGGTGCATTCAATCCATTTACATTTAGGGTGATTATTGATAGATATGTACTTATTGCCATTGCTGGCTTTAGATTCGTGGTTACCAAAAGTTCAAGGGTTGCTTCTTTACTATCTAAGAATCTAACTTAACTTTCTTGTTAAGTTATTGTGAACGCCATCTGATGTTTCTTTATTTCTCCCTTCCTATTCTTTCTCCTCCATTTTTTATATATTGGGTGTTTTATTCTTTGCCTTTAGTTAGTATTTGGATGGTCTGCTTTCTTGGGTAGTTTTTTGATTAGCAATTGAATTTCATTGCTAGTAATTGGTCTATTCATATTTTCTGTGTCTTCCTGCATTAGCCTTGGAAGATTGTATTTTTCTAGAAAGTTGTCCATTCCTTCTATGTTATCCAGTTTGTTAACATATAATTTTTCATAGTATTATCTAATAATTCTTTGTATTTCTATGTTGTCTGTAGTTATTTTTACTTTCTCATATCTGATCTGTTTATGTGTGTAGACTCTCTTTTTTTCTTGATAAGTCTGGCTACAGGCTTATCTATTTTGTTTATTTTCTCAAGGAACCAGGTTCTGCTTTCATTGATTCTTTCTTTGTTTTATTCTTCTTAATTTTATTTATTTCTGCTCTAATCTGTACTATGTCCTTCCTTCTACCGTTTTTGTGTCTCATTTGTTCTTCTTTTTCTAGTTTTATTAATTGTGAGATTAGACTGTTCATATGGGATTTTGCATCTGCTTAGTAATTAAGTGTTCTACTTTCTTCACTCTGGTTTTATTTTCTCTCATGACAGGTATTTACCCTTAGGAACACTTCCATCTATAGCAGTCCCTCCAAAATTCACTGTAGAAGTGTTCTGTATGAGGTAAATTCTCTCAGCTTTTGCTTATCTGGAAATTGTTTAATCCCTCCTTCAAATTTAAATAATAATCTTGCCCTGTATTCTTGTTTCGAGGCCCTTCTGTTTCATTGCATTACATATATTATGCCACTCTTTTCTGGCCTGTAAGGTTTCTCATGAGAAGTCTGATGATAGCCTGATGGGTTTTACTTTGTAGGTGATCTCTTTTCTGTCTCTAGCTGCTTTTAAAAGTCTGTCTTTTGGATCCTGGATCATTGCCATTTTAATTATTATATGTCTTGGTATTGTCTTCTTTAGGTCCCTTGTGTTGGAAGATCTGTTCACCTCCATGGCCTGAGAGGCTATCTCTTTCCCAATATTGGGAAAGTTTTCAACAATTACCTCCCAAAGACACTTCCTATCCATTTTTCTCTCTCTTCTTCTTCCTGTACCCCTATAATACGAGTATTTTTCATTTTTGTATTGGTCACATAATTCTTTCAATATTCTTTAATTCCTAGAGATCCTTTTATCTCTCTGTGCCTCATCTTCTTTGTATTGCTCTTCTCTAATTTCTATTCTATTTACCTTCTCTTCTACTACATCTAATGTGCTTGTAAATCCCTCCATTTCATGTTTCATTTCAGATATGGAATTTTTCAGTGATTGAATCTCCATCTTAAATTCGTCCCTGAGTTCTTGAATATATTTATGTACCTCCATGAGCATGTTTACTATTTTTATTTTGAAATCTTTCAGGAAGATTGATGAGTTCAGTACCACCTGGCCCTTTTTCTGGTGTTTGTGCGATTTTGGTTTGAACCAGGTTCGTTTGACGTTTCATATTTGTAGGTGGTGCCCTCTAGTGCCCTGAAGCTCTAATCTCTGGAGCTGCTCCGTCCCTGGAGTGATGTCAGGGGTCGCAGTGTAGTGGCTCTGGCCCCTGAGGGGAGGAAAGAGCTGTTTCCTGCTTCCAGGCTGCTGCGCCTGTCTCCAGGGTCAGAATCAGTGGGCCTAGCACACAGGTGTAAGCCTCTATGCTTTGTGTTTGTTGCTGCCATAGATGGGGCCTCCCTCTGGCTGGCCCGATGGCAGGGCAGGGACTGCCAGTTTGTGAGTCGGTGTTGGCAGGCCAGGAGGAAAGTGCAGCAGGCTGATTATCACAGTGGGGGGCCTTGGAGCTGTGTAGCCAGCCAGGGGGATGCAGCGCCTGGAGCTTCTGAAAGATCCCAATCTGCTGGGCAGAGTACACCTGGACAATTTTGTTCACCTGTCCTTTTTCCTGTGCAGCATGCTCTGTGCAATCCTTGCCCCTTTAGCAGCCCTCTTGTTGTTAGAAAGTCTCTCAGACCGCCCACCTTTCTTTTGTCCTAGAGCAGCCAGATGTGGATCTTTGTTTTCCAGAAATGGCAGGAATCTCAGTCGCTCTAAGTATTCTGCCTGTCTTAGATTTCCAACCCCATTAACCACCAGAGCACCATGCAATGTAGGTCTGTGCTCCCAAAGCAGATCTTCAGCGCTTGGCATTCAGCAGTCCCAGGCTTCCACTCCCTCCCCGCTCTTTTTCTCTTTCTCTCACCAGTGAACTGGGGTAAGGGAAGGGCTTGTGTTCTGCCAGATCAATGCTTTGGTATGTTCCCCTGTTTTGTGAGGTCTGCTCTTTCCTCCAGGTGCATGCAATCTAGTGCAGCCTTCTTTCCTGTTGCTCTTTGAGGATTAGTTGTATTAACTATATTTTCATATTATATGTGGTTTTGAGAGAAGTTCTCTGTCTCACCTCTCATGCTGCCATCTTTAATTCACATCCACAGCCCACCCTGCAGAAATTTCACCTCATAATGTGCTCATTCCCCATCTTCCAGAATGGTCCTTGTGTGAGAAAACTGGAACATTGTATCCCACTAATAACATACAAAAGCAACAGCAATAAAATCATGATAATCCTCATGATGAGGTTTCAGCTAGGTTCAAAATTCTATGCAGATTAAGTCCATAGCTTGCCTGTTCCACAGGTGGTCAGTAGTTGAATGGGTAGGAAGTTCAGAGCAATCATTGTGGCAGCTGCAGCCAGGGGGCAGGTCTAGGACACAGGGATTGTAGAAGAAAACTACCTTAAGAGCAAGAAGATACATGTTTTAATGACACCAGCATAGGCAAATCTTATCCATCAGGTAGGATGCATGCAGAAAAGTGGTCCTGTGATAGGACAGTGGCAGGAATGGGATTTCATCTGGTCTAGTATACCACACCTTCACCACACTCCCTGTGGGAGTTACAGATGGGTCAATATATAGGGCTATGGGAGGTAAAAGCACTGGCCATAAATTTAAAACAAATGTTCCCTGTAAGATGCTCTTCACTCCCTGACGTTTTGGGTACACTACCATGATCTTTGGGGGCCACTGTGCTGTTACTCCAGGAACATACAGGAGGCCAGGTTCCAGGCCTTTTCCCCAACGTGCCAGAAGGACCAGGCATCACCAACCCATGTGTTGAAATGTCCGGTGCCACGTCCACTCAACAGAGTCTCCAGGGTTTAATGCAGTGGGGGCTGGCAGCAGGATGTTGCTCTTCTGTCCGGATCCTGGCTTCAGTAGCTCATCCTTGGTTTGCACATTCAGTTGTGCAGGAGAGGAAGCAATGTGTGTTAACATGTTGGCGGTGCTCATGGCTACTTTTCAGTGCTTCTCATTCAAACACCGTAGCACTGTCCATAAGCGAACTTTCTATTCCCGTAGCCTATTAGTGTCTGACTTCAGGCCAGATTTCAAAAAACTATTGTACCTCTCTGTCTTGCCTGCCCTGGTAGGGTTATATGGTTTATGAAACTTCCACTTTATTCCTAATTGCTGCACCCATTCTAGTAACACAGGTCCAGTAAAGTGTATGCCTTAATCATGCTCAATTGTCTGGGGCCGGCTGTAGGCTGCAAAGAGACACTCTAGGCCCCTTCTGGTCATTTGCTGATCTGCACAACATGAAGGGAAAGCGATCAATAGGTCAGTAGCTGTGTCCACACGACTCATGGCATACCGATAACCTTCTGATATGGGCAGAGGCCCAATATAGTCTATCTGCCACCTGACACGGGGTATCGGCTCCTTTACTATTATCCCATGTTGTTGGGGTCTTGGTGTAAGTCCCTCTTAGAGCACACAGGGCACTCCGTCTGGGCTATGCTGAGTTCTTCAAAAGTCAACGGTAAACCCCACCGTCGGTCTACAGACCACATTATCTTTTGTCCTGCATGCAACAAATACTGATGTAACCATTGGGCTACATCAGAGGCAGGTTTTCCTTCTAGCCAACACACCTGGGCCAATGTTTCTGCTTCATCATTCCCTGGGGATGACAAAAGCAAATGACCAGTCACATGATATACACTGTAACACTGTCTAAGTCTGACCAGAGGCCCATAGGTGTTGCCACAACTCTTGTCCCCAAAGAGACCAGTGACCAACTGTCCAGTTGATATGGTACCATGTCAGTAGTCACAGGATCAAGCCCCAATAGGGGGCCCAGCTGTCATTGCAGACAACTATGGGTGAAGGCTCCTGGGTGATTATGAGCCATACTGCCTGCAGCTGAGCCCATTGACTGCTCTTCCCCTCTCCATCCTCCATCCATATTGTCTCAGTCTTAGGATGGAAAGCCACAGCCCTCCATTTGGGGGCTGCCCACAACTGGAACCATCTGTATACCAAGAATCTTCACGTATAGGGGCTTTTCCCTCCTCATAAGGACTCTCAGCTCCCAATGGCTCAAAATGAAATTCTTCCCACTTTCCACTGGTATATGTCACTGGCTGCAATTAGTGATGGAGTTCTCCACTTAAGGGGCTAATAGAGAGGGCGCTAAGCTGCTGTAAATATGCACCCCATTTGGCCAGTGTAGGCATCTGTGTCACACCACTCCATGGCCTTTGGGTCCAGTCTTGTACCCACTTCACAATGAGATAGGTGGTTATTACCTTGTTTGGAGCTGTTCTGGTGATGGGCTCCATAGCCAGCAAGGTGTGGTACACAGCAGCCAGTTGCTTCTCTGTCAAGGTGTACCAGACCTCTGCTCCTTTCCATAGTTTTGACCACAATCCAAAAGGTTGGCATGTCCATTCAAGCCTCTGCCAAATACCCCATCTATAGCCATCTTTGGTTACATGATCATCTAGCTCACAGGCTTTGATGAGTCCATTACTCTCAAGGCCTGTGTGGCCTTGATTGTTCACTTAGCAGCAGTAAATGCACACATGTCTCATCCCAGTCCCACCTCATGCCCTTTCCAACCAACTGGTATAGGGGCTTCAGAATTTGTTCCACGTGTGGAATAAACTCTGTCCAGTAGGCCAAAAGACCCCAAAACTCTTTTAACAGTACCATAGTGATAGGGGTAGGGAAAGCCCAGACCTTGTCTTTGACTGCTTCAGGAATAACTTTATTTTCACCTGACCAGACAACCCCGAAGAACTTTACAGACAAACCAGGTCCCTGAACCTTGGTGCTGTTCACAGCCCATCCTTTCTCCTGTAGATGTTGCAGCAGTCTAGGAACTGCCCCTTCTAAATCTGAAAGAGAATCAGATGTGAGCATATCAATGTAGTGATACAGCCACACCATTTGTGGTTTCTTCCATGTGGCCAAGTCCTGGGCTACAATTCTGTGACAGATGGTGGGACTGTGGAGGTGTCCCTGTGGAAGGACAGTGAATGTCCCACGTGAGGGCAAAATGTTCCTGACTTTCCTGTGCTATGTCAATAGAGAAGAAAGCAATAGCAAGGTCCACAATATAATGATAAGTCCCTAGGTCATGACTGAGTGTGCCCAAAAGGACTGCTACAGAGGGGACAGCAGCATGCAAAGGGGGTGTGACTTTATTCAATTCCCTGTAGTCCACGGTCATATGGCAAGAGTTGCCTGGCTTTTTCACTGGCTACACTGAGGAATTAAAGGATTCCAGGACTATGAGTAGCTTTATGATGTCTACTTTGTTCAACTCCTGTAGAGTTTCTGTTGCTTCCTTGTGCCCCCTAGGCAATTTATAGTGCCTAGCATTTGTCACTTGAATAGGTACAGGCAGAGCTACAGATGGGTGCTTAGCATGTCCCCTCAATACTGCCTTTACCACATGTACCCTCAGTCTGAACTCACCTGCAGTAGTGTGTAACCACAGGCCCTGCAGGATATCCACCCCCTAAATATATTCAGTGATGGGATGAATGTACACAGTATACTCCTTTGGAAGTAAACGCCATATGCCCACTGGGATTTGGGCTTTTTCACTCTAATTGCCTTACCCCCAGAACTATGCATTACAGCAGGAGTCCTGGGAAAATGCATGCTCACAGTTGCCATAAATCAGAGAATATTAAGCTCCTGTGTCCACCAGCACCAGGACACATTGTACATTCACAGGGAACCAATGAGTTGCTAATTCTACATGTGGCTTCTGGTCTCCACCATGGCCCCCACCTTGAACTCCCCTCAGTTGAACTATGACATCCAGTTATCCTGTGGGGGTGAGGGCCCAGGCAGAGCCTGAGTATGGTCTCCCAGGAAGTCTTGCAGGAACACAGGCTGGACATGGGACTTGGCCTCTGGTTTCCATGTCCTGGACCTCAGTGGCTGGAACTGCTGCTCTGGCTTTAACTTGTGCCACAGTTCTAACAAGATCCTATTGGGCTGCCCATCAAGTTTTTCTTTCACTACTCCGGCCTTTATCAGATCAACCCACATCCTTGAGACCTTCACGGGGCCCTTTGCACCTCTCCTTTCAGTCACAACTGATACTTCCTTCCGTGTTCTTATTGTTTCAACCTCCCCCAGATCTGCTAAAGTACGAGTAATCTCACTTATGGGTTGCCCTATGTGGGGGACAAGAATAGACACTAGGGACCAAAGAGAGATGTGGGAGCCGTATGGAGCACCAGGTTTCTCATTCCTATGGTGAACAACAACTCACTGGGGCCCGGAGGGTCCATATGATAGATGATATTTTTCATGCCCAGCTCCCCTAATACCTGCTGTAGCTCTGCATACATATTCCAGCTGGTGGGTAAGTATGGTAAATCACCCTGATTAGGCCAAACCGCCCTGATGGCAATGGGCAGCCAATCCAGAAGCACCCGATTCCCTGAGGTGTGGTGGGCACTTTGCCACTGCCACCAGAGAGAAGGGTGAGTCGTCAGGGAATCCAGTGTACTCACTTCCGAACCCGACATAACAATGTTTTCCACCTGCATATCCAAGACATGCAAAAGCCATGTAGGCAGAGGTTCCGATGGCTCTGCCCCAACTGGATGCTCATGTCCACCAGCTCATCCTGGGTATAGGGGTGGAGCTTGGAGTGCTCTAAACCTGGGGAGGGGGCAGTTTCTCCCCCTGAGGAGCCCACAGTTGTTGCATTTTTACTTTCTTAATTACAACCCGGTGGGCCTTTAATACAGGAGAGGCTGGTACCTTGGGCGGTGGCCTTGGCATCAGCGCTCGGCCACACCCTCCCACCCTCTCCTGACATCTCCTCCACCATCTCCGGGGCTGAAGGCGTTGCTCTTTCCTCCCCCTCCCCCACGACCTCCTGCAACGCAGCTCTGCTGCCTTCCCCCTCGCTGCTGCTAAGGAATCTTCCAGCAGCGTGAGCCATCTTCTCAATAACCGTCTCTCTTTCTTAAGGGAATCCCATTGGTCATTGCCCGGCTCCTCCAAGAGATGCTGAAGTGTTTCTCTCTCCTGCCAAAGTCTCTCTCTCCTTGATACCATTTTCCACTATTTCAAGAAAAAGACAACCTATAGTGCCTGCTGTTACATGGCCACTGAAGACCCCTAAGCAGTCTTCTATTGGAGGGAGGGCTAATTCTTCTCTTCCGGTGTCTCCACCCTTCCCCAATTCTGGTGAAGGTTCCACCCCTCTAGGAGGTGCTTTACCCTAGACCAGTTCCCCACTAAGGGTTCCCCAGTTGGAAGCCCCACAAATAGGGAGTTCCTGAGTGAAGCTGCACCCTCTACCACTTCAGCCACTGGGGCCACCCCACCTTCCCTAGAGGCAGCCCACCTAAGAATCTCACCCATATAGACAGATTTCAGGTTCAGAGGTCCTGTCGACTACTGCCAGGTGTAACTCCTAGGGGAATTCCCAGGGCAAAATACCTTTGAAACTGAAACCAGTCCAAGGGAGAAATAAAGTTTAAGAAAACAGTTTATTTCTTACAAGCAGCCGTCCCTCTTCTTTTTCAACCTGGCTGCAGAAGAGAGAGCTCCACCCAAACTCTCCCGTCAAGCCCTCGTTTGCCCATGTAATTACCGATTGACATGGAGATGGACTATTTCTCTCCACCCCCGGAAACACCTACTGGTATGAAGTTGCACTAAGTTCAGGTGAGAGATTCTGGAAATATTGCAATTTTACTTACACTTACATTAGATTGGGGCCCATCCTAATTGTTCCTTTACTGTTTTTCTTCACTGCTGTATTGTGAATTCCAGGAACTCAGAGACTCTGTCTATTATTCCTCTATATTCCCCGAGCCTGGCATAGTGTGAAGAACCTACTAGGTACTAAGAAGTATTGTGCGGAATTGAACTGAGTACCCTTAAAAGGATGGTAATAAAGGTCACTGTGGGTTGTTAAAGTTGCCTGCCGGGTTGGACTATTTCCACTAAGTGGACAAAGAGAATTCCTACCTGTTGGTCTCTAGTAGGTACAAGTCTTGGAGTGGTGTACTACTTCAAAGGCTACCCCATTTCTGGGAAAAAAAGACACAGGTATGAACTTGAATTTCTCTCTGTCTTTGCAGAGGATATGTGTGTGTGTGTGTGTGTGTGTGTGTGTGTGTGTGTGTGTGTGTGTTTTAAGGTTCAGTGACCAATCAGGATGTTGAGTGCTGGCCTCTTCAACTAGCATGTTTTTCTTCTTAACTCTAATTTTCTAGAAGATTTGAGATTAGTAGCTTTCTCTCATACTGGTATAGGATGATATTGTGATGATCGAAGTTGCTACATATTGCAAAAGCTTGTATACTTCAGTGTGTGGACAATAATTATTAAACCGATTGGAGCGTGTTAGGATATATTTACACACACAGTTCCAAGTAAAATGCAAAATAATTCTAATTCTACAATAACTGATTTAATTCTATAGTAACAGAGCCTGCAGTTATTATGGCAGATATTATCTATTATAAAATATATGTGGAATATAATTTGAAGTCATATTCAGTGATCAGATAAAAGGTCAGGTGCTCATAGAAAGAGATGGCATTAGAATAACCCAACCCATATTTTTGCAGCTTTATCCATTTTCATAAAATACATGGTTAGAGAAAAAAAAGAAGGGATGGATTCTCTGTTTTGAGATTATTATAAGGGAATCATGTAGAAGGGAACATAGTGGGCTATTAAACAGTGTGTGTTGGGGAGGAGTTTGTATTTTGTAACCTATTCTGCCACTTTTGACTATCTATAAGGCAACCCATTACACCTCTCTCAGCCTCAGTTTCTCTGTGTGTAACCACACAGCATTGTCAAATGGACCAACAATTAAATATGATAGGGTATAGAAAAGTTTTTGTAAGTTTCGAGGTACTCTACATAAAGTGCAGTATTCTGATGGGGCCATTAGCATGAATGTAATAAATAAATAATACTTGATGGATGCCCTATTGGCAAGTCAAGGAAGCCTTAAGTAAGCAGTTTGGAAACCTTGAATTGTCGCTAGAGAGCTACAGGTCAGAAGGAGGTTGGGGCAGAAACAGAAGAGGGAAGGTGAGCTGTGAATCTAGTTGGCACGGGATTCAAAATGAGCAGTCAAGCGGTCTTGACTAAAGTCATTCTTGATGTTTTCTTCTGGTCCCTTCACTTTCTCAGTTCTTTCAAGAAAGAACATAGATTAAAAAAAAATAAGTTTCTGGTTAGGAAACTTGGTATGAACAAAATGGATAAAGAAGCGGGCAACCAAAAAGTGTCCTACGATCCCGCCCAAACTTTGTTAGTCTCGAGGTTCAGTCAGGCAATCTGAGCCATCATCACTTCAGTCATTGACTTCTTACCACTTCCACTAGCAATTTTTGGCTCTAGGCCCTCTCTTGTTCTGCAGAGTCAGAACAGAACAGAAAAAAAAAAAAACAAAAACAGTTCCAGGAACTAGCAGAAAGGCCCAGAAGTTGAAGTTCATTTGGATGGAAAATATCCTGAATTACAGTTAAAGTGACTGCATGTAATCCCATGAGTTGCTTGCTGGATCTAGACCTGTACTAAGACCTGTACTAAGCTTGCTCTTTCATACTTCTGTGGTGGTGTTATGGAATACTGCAAAATTGTGTTGCAGAAGGTTGCATACTTCAGTAGTGTGGACGATATTCAGAAAGGTCTCTTTCTCTAGTGGCGCTTTTTACACATGCCCACTTCTCGTCTAAGAAATTCAAGATGACATATTGTGACGATTGGTAGAGAAAAAATGTTTTGCTCATTTCAGAAGTGTCCTGTTCCATTATTCTATATAATAATCATAAATATAAGAAAATAAAATGGGTATTATTTGCTATGGGGAAAGTTTTGGAAAAGCTTGCCTCATCACTTCATTAAATATTGGACTTTGAATTTGGCAAAACTTTAGAAACATGCTTCCAGGATTGTAGTTAAGGAGGCTGACATCGGCACCTCTGCATTTCTGTTCCTTGGTAGAACTTTCTAGTTCTATATGTCTGGAGCATTGCGGCCCATTCATGGGATGAACCAGGCTCTAGGTAAAGTGACTCTTGCTGCTTATACTCAAATTTGTACTAGAAAATAAATGCATGAATTTATAAAGAGAGTTGTCAGTGTTGACTTTGACAGCTGGTCATAGTAAGAACATCCCAACAGAAAAATCTACTTAGGAAATACATGAGCTGAAGCTGCTTGGTGAATCTAGCACGAGGACCAAAGACGTGGCATGTCCCCCTACTTCACGGCACTCTTTCTTCTGCTCTTGGTATCTGCCTTCCAAGCAGGGAAGATGGATTTGCTAGTGGATCTGGGAACTCCTGTATAGGACTGGGAAACTGTAATAACTCGGCAAGTTCCCTTTTTCTAGAATTTTTATTGCCTGGCAGAGCAGACCACTGGCACTCGGTCTCATTTCAATATTCACTGCGACTTATTTTACATTTTCATTTTAAAGTCGAATGCTTTGGGGTGGTATTTGGGTCAACACATTTCCGAGTTACACCGCAGGATGGTTTCTTTTTATCGCCCATATGGTTGCCCTTGTATGGAGGGGCTAATAGAGGCTTCAGAAACTCTCTTTCCCTGGTGGCACTTTTTTACCTCTGCTGCCATTCAGCCAGCCCATATTGATCCACAAACTGGATAAACAAAGATGACTATAACATTGTTTCTGCCTTTTAGCCACGTACAACCTACCTGGGGCCAAACTACATATACATATAGTCGTTTTCCTCCACTCTGAACCCTTGTTATTATTTTTCTGCCAGGAATGAGATATTTTGAAAGACTTTGAAACTCCTCTAAATTTGCATTTGTTAAGTAATAAGGAATTTATTTTCTCTTTCTCTTTTAACCATTCAGACACTAAAGCTTCTAGTTAGCAAGAGAAAATGAGTGTTACCATGTTTTGTTGGTGTAATCATAGCTGAAAGCAAATAAATGTGACGTTTTGGTTTATCTGAACAGCCTTATCATGGGTAAATATAGGATTTCTGTTAGTATTTTTTTTTCAAAAACTTTTTATTATGGAAATGTTCAAGTAAAAGTAGAAACTGTTACTTACTGTGATGTACCACCATCCAGTTTCAGTAATTTATACTTCTCCAGTTCATCCCTCCTGGGTTATTTTAAAATAAATCTCAGGCATCATATAGTTTCATGCAGAAGTTTTTCAATATAAATATCGAAAAGAAAAGAATTAAAAAAACATTGTCCTAATAACATTATTCCACCCAAAGATTGACAATAATTCCTGAATATCAAGTACCTAGTCCATATTCAAATTTCCCCAGTTATCACATAATCTTAAACATTGTTTAAATCAAGATGCACGTAAGGCCCATACAGTTCAGAGGGTCGTTATATCATCTCTTCTGTAGGCTTCCGCATCCTCTTGTTTTTTTTACTTGTGCTTTATTTTCAAAGAAACAATTCGTTTGTCACATATTTTCCACATTCTGGGTTTTGCTGACTGTATCTTTCTGGCAGGTTTACAGTTATTGTTTTTAGGGGCATAAAACAAAACACATAGGATTATAATGGAAACCAGTATCTATATAGGTATTAAACTATTAAAAACATTGTGGTATATATTAATATATATCATTTAAAAAACCTATTAAGTAACAATATCTCATAATGGGTCTTTAACTACCGTGATTTTGGAGTAGTGATGTATGAAAATGATATTTTGAAATTTCAGCCACAGTTGTCACATGAAGATGCAAATTCTTTGGCAGTGAAGTCATAGGTACTGCTTGTACTACTATAGTTCATCGCCTGCGTTCATAAGTGAAGGACTAGTAAACTTAAGTTAAATGTTACTGAAATCAAGATGTATTTTTTTCCCATCCAAGTTCGTAGAATCCCTAGAATATTTTCATGTATTTGGTCAATGGACGTGGATTAAAAACCTTGTAGCCCTATCGTTTTTAGCAAGATTATTTCATAGGCACAGTGACTGCCATCAGGATGTGCATAATGTTTGTGTGCCTTTCTTTTTGTTAAACTGTATTAGGAGTTATTGAGGTTTATTGCCTAGATTTCATTATTTTATTAGGGGTTGTAAAATTATATTCTGTTTCTGTCATTCCATTTTTATTTGTTCACATATTTCTACAAAGACAAACCTCCTGTCATCAACTCATTACCCTGGGGTGTAATTTCTATAGGAAGGGCAGCGAAAATGTTTGCTTTATTCACAGGTTTGTATAAATAATGGGTCATCTTCCAAAGATGACATATGAGTTTCATCTAAAAAAAAATTTAAGTATTGCTAGTAACTCATGGATTTAAACATGTTGGAGGTATTTCAACCCATTGCGGTTATTCTTATGGTTGCCCAGAATGTCTTTTTGTCATGATTCTACTAGTCTTTGATAAGTTTCTTGTCATTTCATATGACAAAGCAGTCCGGGCTGATTTTGTACATTTTTTGCCCCAAGTTGGAAATCAGCCATTCGCCATCATCCTCATGCTTTGTGGTGGGAAATAGTACTGAGTTGCCATATTCTAGGCACTGGGAGTGTTCATGATCTTCGCTTGGTTGTTTCAGGGCTTTTCAGTGGGCAGAGATAGGAAATATGTATTTAAAAAAATAAAATGCCTATGAGTTCGAACTTTCAATAAAGTTTGGGACTCTCGGGTTTTTAACTTAACCTCTTTAATCTTTCATCTTCACCTCCTTTTTCCGGTGCCCAAAATGAATACATCAATGAAATTTATTTGCTTTATTCCACAGTAATAGGATCAAAATAATATCAACACCACCTCCAAGCAGTTTAAGATATTTTACAGTTCTTACTGTTCCTGTGGTGTATTCTAGTAGGAATGGATTGTCAAATTAGTGTGTTTTAAAGTCACTTGAAATAACCCTCTCCATTTGGTTTTGTCACCAATTTAAAACATCTTTAAGTTTGTTTAAAATTTTATTTTTTATTTTACATGTGGCTTTTTAAATCTAATTTTTGTTTTTAATTATGTAAAATATTTACATGGCTCTTAAGACAAATCTAGAAAACAAGGTATATTTAGACATGCACTGTTTAATTTTATGACCTATAGATTAAAAACAGTTTTTGTTTTATCTTTCCATTTAAAATATTAACAAATATAGGTCAGTGTTAGCATTCCATACCCTTTTTTAAACTCCACATTTGCTTCCTTTTTAAGGATATCCTGCAATCATTTTATCAGTGTATAGAAATATTTGCCTTGCTATTTACGACTCTGTGTTTATTCAGCTAGTCCCCTATTGTTAGACATTCAGTTTTTTTCTTTAGTCTTTTATAAATACTCCTGCAATGAATAGTGTGTATACGGGCCTTTTATATTTTTGCCAGAGTATCTTTGGGATAGATTCCTGGAAGTAAAATTGATAGAAATTGCATCCTTGCCCCCACCCCCGCCCCAGTAAGGATTGTACCGTTTTGCATTCTTACCAGCCATAGTCAGAAGGACCGCTGAGCTCTTTGAAATGTCAAAAAGAGCTCCTGAACAGCCCATGGATTGCTATCACTAGTTCCATGGATTTCTCGCAGAGAGACCTCAGAATTGGAAGCACTGCTCTAAAGCCTTCCTACTTAGTGTGGTCCCTGGACCAGCAGCCCTGGCATCCCCCTAAGAGCTGGTTTGAAATGCAAAATCTCAGCTTCCCTCCAAACCTGCTGAATCAGCACCTGCAATCTGGCAAGATGTTCAGGCGATTTGTTAACACATTAAGATTCGAGAAGCACTGGTCTAGAGCTGTGCTCTTCAATACTGTAGCTACGAGCCACATGTGGCTATGTAAATTAAAATGAATTACAGTGAAATAAAGTGAAAAATTCAGGTCTTCATTCCAAGTGCTCAGGAGCCACCTGTCCAGCATTTCCATCGCTGCAGTAACTTCTGTTGCATGATGCTGGGCCCGGCTACACTGTCCAGTATGGTAGCCTCTGGCCACATATGGCTACTTTCATTTAAGTTGAAGTTACATAACATTAAAAATTCAGTTCTTCATTGACATTAGCCCTATTTCAAGTGCTGAATTGCTACCTGTGGCTAGAGGCTACTGTATTGGATGGTGCATATATAGAACAAGTATTTCCATCCGCTCAGAAAGTTCTGTTGGGCAACTCTGGTTTCCAAGAGGCTGGGTGAGCCAGAGGAAGGATGGAAAGAAAATAAATTCATTGAATGCCTAAGGTAGTAGATACTTTTACACAGGTTACATCCATCAAAGTCCATGTCTGGGTGCAGTCTCTGTTAGCCTTTTACAAAATAAAACATGATACAAATCATTGTTTTCACTTGCCTGCACCTGTTTATTTTCTCTTTCATGTTTCAAGTTTAAATCTAGACCTCAGTTTTATCTACCCCCTGAGCTTATATTCATTCCACTCTAACATTCCTTGAGTTTACTTCTGTCTCCTATCTATAATATTTGTCTACCTTGCATTTTAACATTATGATATCTTGGTAATTAACTGTGACATCTATTTCTTAATTTAAAAACATTTAACATTTTATTCACTAGAGTAAACAGGACATAACCCAGTGGGGAAAAGAAACACACATTTCCTTCCTTTCCTTACTTGCCTTCTTTTAAGGTAATAATATATACTACCACATATTCTATTCTTTGCAATTTGGCTTTCTTGGCCACTTTGTTTTTTAAATTTTTTATTAAGGTATTATTGATATACACTCTTATGAAGGTTTCACATGAAAAAACAATGTGGTCACTACACTTACCCATATTATCAAGTCCCCACCCACACCCCAATGCAGTCACTGTCCTTCAGTGTAGTGAGATGTCTTGGCCACTTTGAGTTTTGATGTTGCCTTCATTACATTAGAATGTGGGTTCTTTCAAACTGCTAGCTGTGTATGCTTATTAGAATTAGGTAATACATTAATGGCTAAATTTTTCAACCATAGAAATGTAGATATGGAAAGGAATGAAATTTTTATTTTTCAAAAATACTACATCTTTTTTTCTCCAAGCACCTTAATTACTCTTTTTTTTTTAATAATTTATTTTGGTATCATTAATCTACAATTACATGTGCAATATTATGGTGATTAAACTACCCCCTTCATCAGGTCCCCCCCACCAACCCCATTACAGTCACTGTCCATCAGCATAGTGAGATGCTATAGAATCACATACTTGTCTTCTCTGAGTTGTATTAATGGCTAAATTTTTTCAACCATAGAAATGTAGATATGGAAAGGATGTATAACAGGTCATCTAGGCTGCTTCTCACTATATAAAGAAGAACTGCATTTATTTTCTGGCTTGCTTCTAATAGTAATAGAATAGCTCTAGTAATAGACACTGGATAATCTCTGTGCTAAATGTGAGGATTTGGTCTAAATGAATATTTCTTGTCAGATTTGTAAGAGGATTTTTATAGAAGTGCCGGGAGTTATTATTCTGTACAAGGTATTTATAGGTGACAGATGTGATGGATTTTAAACTTTCCCCAAAGAAGCTATGCTCCACAGCAGTCTTCTAGCTCTAATACTGAATCCTGCCTTTAGCTGACAATGTGTAACCTAGTAGCCCAGATTTATTGAGACATAAAGTGAAGAAAAATGTGTGATTTGCATGCAAACAATGCATTTTATCAGTCATTTGGCACTCTTTATTTCTTCAAATAAAGGGGAGAGAATAATTCAGTCATTTGCCATCTTCATTGCATATTAAACTTATCTAGGGGGCTTTTAAAATGGACTCATATTTGGACCCTAATTCTTAAGAATCTGATTCAACTGATTTGGGCTGGGGTCAGTATTTTTTTTTTAATCCCCCAATGATTTTGTATATACACAGCTAAGCAGAGAAGACTGCTGGTCTAACTTGATGTCGCGAATGAAGAAGAGCTAAAGAAATGAACCAATCCCGTCATTGTGTCTCATGTACATACTATGTAAAACTACTGTTTGAATTAGGCAAAAACCCATTTTATGGCCTTCCCTTCATTCCTGTGTCTCCCTGGAATTGTTCACCTGTCTGGCCTGTGACTGAGTGTCTCGCCCTCTGTGAAGGTTCTGCAGGCAGTCTTGACCCTTGCTTCTCCTTGGCCACATACCCAATGCAGTTTTGATACTTTCCCATTTTACTGGGGTTCCATGTTGTGAGGTCTGTCTCCTTTACTAGATAGAAAGTTCCTTAGCATGTTCAACAATGTCAAATATCCTTTAAACAGTTATGTGTGCCAGGTACTTTGTTAGAGAGGATATAATGTGTCTGTCTTCTTGGAGTATAGAGGAAGAATAAGCCGTGTGGTAAGTGCTAGGATAGTGGAATGTCATAGTTTTTCAGGGTACACAGCATGAGCCCTTTGAACTGGTCTGGGTGGAATAGGGTCTGAGACTGGGAAAGATATGGGTCTTTTAAATTCTAAATCCCTTTTGCTTGGCCCATACTAGGCACCCAACAAACTCCAGTGAATACCTGACTGAAGAGCTTACTGACTGAATATGAATAAAAGAAGACAGAGTTTCATTAGAAAGTGTGTGCACGAGTATGTTTCAGAAAAGAAGCAATGTTAAGATATGTACTTCAGGTTTTCTGGAAAAGATGGGGGAAGTAAAATGCCTTAAAAACCTTTCCTTCTTTCAATCCTTAAATTCATACAATATATCCAAATAGCTGCACAATGACAATATAATAGCCAATGAGGTTTATCCGAGGCACAGTTATTGCTAATTGAAAACTTTTCCCCAATAGTAATGTGGTCAGAAGTGACCTTACTCAGTTTATCTTCCCCCTGTTTCCGACCCCTACCCAAGTGATCCGTAACTCGTTTGCTCTGCTTTCTGGCCGCCTGACCTCCACAGCGGGAAGCCACCTTGGGAAACAAGTCTTGGAGTTGGACCGTATCCTGCCATTGAAGTTTGCTTCAGTGCAGGTTCCGTTAGAAAAACTGGGACAGGATATAGCGCATGGTCAGGTGCACGCTGCCTCTGGCAGCTGCCCTTGGGGAGGAGCAGGTTTTGTTCCGGTGTGGAGAGTCCCTGTGTCCGTTCAGAGTGTGTGGGAACTCGGACCTTGTGGCGAGATGCAGATGCCGCATGTGAGGCCCTAAGTAACAGACATCCTTTGAGGCCTTTGGCGTCTCTCTGCAAGGCTGCTGTCCTCTTCTTTCTCGCTTCCTTCAGCCTCCGCCCGCCTCGGCTTCTGTCTCTTCTGCTCGCCCACTCCCTCTCTCCCTCTTTATCTCTCTCGCTCTTCCATTGTAGACGAGGTCAGTATGATTTGGAGCCAAAAGAAGTGCCTTCCTGTAACTTTAAATCTCCATACTCAATCTGTGACTGTTTTTATTATTTTTTTAGAAGATGGTTATACTTTATAGTTGGAGGACAACTTGCTTCACTTTACTGTTTTAGAAGGCAAATGTGAGCTTACTAGAGGAATTTTGTCCATTTGTGAGCAGGGCTTTGTGCTTCCACGCTTCTTATTCTCACTTCAAATTTTTAATTGCTCTTGAGTCCATTATGGGATGTGAAAAATGTTCTGCATTTGATTAGGTTATCAGCTACTTGATCAGCTATTGGTGCCCTGTCCTTTGGCCATCCAGTGTCCTCCCGATGTACAGAGAAGCCGTGTTAATATTGCTATATTGGAGAGAAATCAGGTTAGACTCCTTTTTTGCTGACAGCGAGGTGAGGTGCAAAAATCTCTTAATGAAGGGGTTTTCTAATAAAAGTTCGGTTGTAAAATCATGGCGGGGAAATGAAGAAGGGTGAAAAACAGGATTCAGGGAAAGGAAAGTGAGGAGGAAGAGACAGAAGATAAGAAGGGACCTACTGTGTGGGATGCCCCTTCTTATTATCCCAAGACCATGTGCTGTCGGGGCCGCAGCAAGTGTTTAATGGTCAGAAAATTTGGGCATCGACCCTGCTTCTCTGCGACCTTAGGAAAAACTCTTCTCTCTCCTGGACCACAGTCTCTTCAACCTGCAGAAGTGGGCATTAGTACCAAAGCTGTGTCATTCTGAGACTTTCTTCCAGGGAAGAAAGAAGTTTCCTTTTAGCAAAATTGAACCCCCTCATCTAGTCATTTAATAGCTCAAGCACTGACTTCCTCAGCCTTTCACTATCTACATGATTGTGGGTGAATTATGGAACCACACGGAGTCTCATCTGGAGCAAGACAGTAGTAATACTTTCCTTGGGCTTGCTGGGAGGATTGTGTTGAGAACGTGTTGCTAGAACGATACCAGTTGAACAATGACACACAGGAAAATTGGAACCATTTTCTTGGCCAGGCACCCTTCCCTACATGATTCCTGAGGGAAATATGTGCCTGGGGACAAGACACTAAACAAATGCCCATTTCACTCTTTGGCTCTGGCCCCAGGCTCCCGTAGACTCCTAGGGCGCCATCTGAGACCAAGCGGTGAGCTTGTTTTGTCCAGGATAGGGCAGCCTCATCCAGAAGCGGTGCCTCCTTCAGGAGGAAGCAAGCACAGGAGGAAGAGAGAGCAGTGGCTGGATCCAGTTCGCCTGCTCAGCCTGGGCTGGGCGGTGCAGCCCTAGAAAGGAGACGACCTCCGGGAGCAAGCCCTTCACCCTTTGCTCACCCGGATGAAAACTTCCCTCCACAGCCCAGTCAAATGTCTTGGCACCTGGCTAGTTCTGATATCATTCCTCTCCCTTGAAGAGTGGAGATTTCTTCAGTTCCTTCCTTTGGAGAGTAACAGAGTCAACTACATGACGTAATATGCCCCCTTTAAAGAGCAGTCCAGCCAAGCGCGTGAAATTGAAAGTGTTTATGCCTTGAGACCAACAGTTCAACTCTTAGATGAATTTCCAGAGCAAATGATTCCTTTAAACTTCATGACACAAATAGAAAGGTTGTAGGGCGCTCTGAGCTCGCTGCTTCTAGTTCACTGCCATAGGTGATGCCCGTCAGGCCATCCTGAGTGCCGAGGGGGTTATATATACCGAAGCACACCAGAGACTCATCTGCACCAGTTTGCTAAAAACTAGAAAAGCTCTTAGATATGTACATCAGGAGACATGCAAGTATGTGTGTAGAGGCACTGCTCATAAGAGAAAAAAAATTGGGATACAACCTCGCTGTCAACAGGGATGGATAAATAAAGTGATATATTCATGTACTGGAGTATTTTGCAGAAATGGAAGGGAATAGACTAAAACTAATGTATCAGTATGGAGGACTCTTGTGATTTTGATCAAAACAGCAAGTTGCCAAAGTTTTATACATACAGTATGATGCTGTTTATATAAAATTTAAAACAAACATTGTTACTTATTGCTTAGGAATAGTTAAATATTATTAAAAATATAGAAATACGTGGAATGATAAACAGAGTTCTGGAAAGCAGTTGCCTTGGGAGGCTGAGATTGCGGAGAAAACAAGGGGGATTTGTTGATATTGCCAATATTTTATTTCTTAAGCTGCCTGGCAGATAGGTGAACACACATCGGTTGTATAATGTACTTTGTTATATTTTAAATATCCTATAAGAAATTTAAAAAATTAAGAATTAAAGCTGTGAGAGAGTAGCCCAACATGAGACTGGAGAGCTAGGCGGGGTCAGACGGGCCATTGCCATTTTAGAGTCTGGCTTTCATCTCAGGGCAGAGGGGAGCCCCCCAGAAGGCTTTAGGCTTGGGGATGATCTCATCCCGGCAGATTAACATGCAGAATGCAGAGTCCTGGACGGTGCAGAGACTGGGTCCGTGGAGATCGGGGAGAGTGGAGCACTTCCTCCTTGAAAGGCCACCTTCCATAGCTTCCAGAGTGTTCTTCCTCCCTTGCGCTCTCCCTGCCGCCCGCAAGGCCCCTTTCTGCCCATCTCTGATTCCTCTTCCAGGCCTTTAAGCATAGGTCTGTTTTAGTAATCTCCGTTATATCCCAGCTTCAGTTGCCACCTCTATGCTCATAATCCCCATATTTATTTCTCCGACCCAGTCCTTTTTCCCAGTTCCAAACTGCCTACTGGACATTTCTTCTTGACTGTCTTATAATTAAAATCCTGCATGTCCCAAATGAAGTTATTTTCCTTTCCAAATGTGCCCTTTCCTCCTACCTTTGCTATCTTGATTAACCATACTGCTGTCTATTCAAGTGTCTGATCCACAAAACCTGGTTTTCTTCTGACTCCTGTGTTTCTGTCAACCTGCCTCTTTAATTGGTTTCCATGTTAGGGATTAAGGGTAAGGTTTTGGTGCTGTGTGCTGTGACATTGGTGCTATGACATATTGAGGAACCTGGGAATGCTCAATTCTTGCCTTGCTAATCCCTTCACCCCTCTATTTGAAAGGTTTCAATGATCTCACCACCAGCAAGATAAGATACCAACTATAGAGCACTGCAGATATAAGGCCTTGATTGCCCTGGCTTCCGTCCACTTTTCCATCCTCACCTGTTGCTGTTTTTCTCTCCTGTACTCTGTGCGGCAGCTCCACCCACTCACTGAAACCCCAAGTGTGCCATGTTGCTGTAGGGCACTGTGCCTTGGCATATGCTGCTCCTTCTGCTTGGGATGCCTTTCCATGAACTCTGTCTCGTGAACTCTGGAAGTTTTTTAGTTGGCCCATACTTGCATATTTACTAGTTCACCTGCCGCCTGGCCCCCAGCCGTCTCTGAGCATCCCAGGAACAGATGGCCTGTTCAGGTTGTATCTTCATAGCCTCACACATGGCAGATGCTCTTAAAGTATATCTAGGGTTGTCTCACCCAGCAAACGTCCCCTTTCTCTGAGATTGTTTGAGGTTAGTTGAAAATTACTGAAACAAACATTCCAGAGGAAAAAATGCATTGTAAACTCTAAGAGCAGACATTCTGTGTCCTCTGAAGTTTTGGTATTTTCTACTTTGCTTAGAGCAACTCTGGAAGGAAGTATTTATATAGAGAACATTTTAAACAAAAGTTGCAACGTTATCAATCCTGATCCCTAACCCTTGCAGGAATTGCCCATTTTCACTATCTCTTTTTAATTTATTTTTTCTTAATCTTCAAATTTTCACTCACATTGTCTATATTGTCTCCCGCTCATCTCCCAAACATGATTAAGTTTCCTTGACCCTTTAATAAGACAATACCATCACCACTACTGTTAAAAAAACTTATCCTCAGTACTGCTTATTCTTCAAACTCTTCCCCCTCCTTCGTCTCCTTTTTATCATTAAAAAAAAAGGATCTTTGTCCATTTACATTCACTCAACAAATATTTAATGAATGACAACAAGCCAGGCACTGGATATGTAACAGAGAGCAAAAGAGATATGGCCTAACTTTCTGAAGTTCAGTTTCAACCTTGTATTTGTTATCCATTGCAATGCAACTGATTACCACAAATTTATTGGCTTAAAACAACACACTTTTATTTCTCACAGTCTTTATGGATCAGGCATCCGGGCATGACTGGCTTAGCTCTGACCTCTGTTTCAGGGTCTCTTACATGGCTGCAGTCATGGGATCAGCCGGGTTGGAGTCTCACCTGAAGCCTCGACTGAGGAGGGACCTGTGGACCCTCACACTGAGGGCCTTAGTTCCTTGATGGTTCTGGGCCAGAGGCAGCTTCAGTTCCTTGCCACCTGGGCCTCTCTTTACGGCAGCTTGTTTCATCAGAGCCACCAGGGAAGAGAACTAATAGAGTTGATTAGCAAGATGGTAGTTATAACCTTATGTAATAGATTCATAGAAATGATATCCCATTGCTTTTATTGTATTTTAATGGTTACAAGCAAGTCACAGACCCTGTCTGCACTCAAGAGGAGGAGATTACAGGGCAAAAATACCAGGAAGCAGGGACTCACTGGGGGGCATTTTAGAGTCTGCCTGTCACAAACCTCTTTTGCTTTTCCCTTTGACGTTCCAGCCACCTCAGTTTCTGCTGCTCGCAAGTTGAACTCCCTCCCTGCCCTCTCCCAAACCCACTTTTCTCCTTTGTTCCCCATCCAGCTTCATAACCATCTGATCTTCTTCTGGTCTAGTGTCTTGCCAATGGGTTTCAGCTTGGAACAAGTTCACTGTGGGTTCAGTAAGACCAAAAAAAATGAATTCCCACAGCGGCAGGTCAATCACTAGAATCCTGTCCACTCCGAGTGAGTCTGTGTGCAGCAAGCTGGTCTCTGCCTCTGGACCCCTCTGCCCCTGCAGCCGTCTCAGTCTCTGTCCTCGGTGCAGCCACTGCTCCAGTCTCATCCCAGCTCTCCTGCAGCCGTGCTACTGTGTCACCTAGAGCACTGGGCGGAGCTCTTTATATAGAGTCAATAACAACATATTGCCCACATGTGTGTAGTGATCTAGCAGACCAGGGCCAGGTGAGAGTCCTGCCCATAGGAACCTTCACTTTATCCGCATCTAGAAACCCAGGGATCCTTTTCAATACCTCCTCCTCAGGTTTAATGGGTCACTAGGTCCTATACGTTCTACCACTGTGACATCTTTCCTTTCATTCTCTACTTTCTGTTTGCACTGACAGTAGACAGTCAGTGAATGTCAGGCTCTAGTTCATATCTCACTTTGGCTGAGATCGTTATATTAACTTTTAATTGGCTTCTCAGCCTAGTTTTCCTTCTCCTCAATCCACCTTCTACCAACCACCAGCGTTATTTTCCTAAATCCATGTTCAGAAACCTTCCAGCTGTCTCTGCCATAAAGGTCTAATTCTTCAGTGTGCCATTCACACCTTTTTATGATCAGGCTTCAACTTACTCGTAGGTGCCTCCTGCCCATCACTCGCAGCTGTTGCTCTTATGCCCCAGGCCCTCTAGGCCACTAGATGTTTCCTGAACCCATCCCTGCATGTTTGGGATTTTGGTTATATAGCTAGTTCTTCCTGGATTCCCATATCACTACTTTTAGAAATCCTTTTATCCTTCCAAACTGTGGGTTAAATGGAAGTTCCTATGGCCAGGATCCTCACGTGACCCTAAACTTCTTGATGGTGTAATTGGCCTACTGCTGGGCTACTGCTTCTACGCCTGTAGGCAATAAGCTATTATTGACTGAGTCACTATATTAAGAGCTCTGCCCAGTGCTCTGGGCGGATGCCGAGACGGAGGTGGATTACAGACCTGTAGGCTGCTAGATGCAGATGTGAGAATAAAGCTGGTTATAAATCCTTTTATCCCAAGAATGTTCTGTTGTCATGTCTCGGTCTCACTGGATCCATAGTGAACTTGCCCAGGGCTGAAACCCTCAGGCAAGACAAAAACCTAACTGGAAAAATCACCTGTCCTGTGAAACCCTTCTCAGTTTCCCCCCTGCCCGCTACTCCCTCACTCAGAATCAATCACTACACATGTGTGCTCTCTGACCCCTTTGCATGCACCACTGTTGTAAGACTGATGTTTTGCACTTTGCTGTCTGCTGTTTTGTAGTTGGTTGTTAAGATGCCTCTCATTTCAAATGCCAAAGGGGAGTCTGGGTCTCATTCTTCTATGGATCCAAAGTGCCAGACTCTAGAGCAGTGATTCACAAGCTTAGCTGCACGTTGGAATCACCTGGGGACCTTGCACATCACCGATGCCTGGGACCTGCCCCCAGAGATGGGAATGTCATTGTCTTGATGGATGTTGGCATTTTTTTAATCTCTGTGATTTGGACATGCAGGTAACATTGAAAGCCTCTGCTTCTAGTTGAGGATATCAAGTCTCGAGGAGACTGAAAGGATGAGACAATAATACACAGAAAGAATTTAAAAACTAGAGTTAAAGCTGAGTTTTAAGCCATCATGCAAAACACACGTCAAGTAGTATATGACATAACTAAGTAATAAAAATGATTGCTAAATGTGTGGTCATTGAAGTGGGGGAATATGTATTTTCGTGGAAATGGGGGGAAATCAGAAATATAAAAGAGCATAAACATGTCGTCTCTTAAAATGCAACATTAAAATTTTTGTGCACATGAGGTAAGCAATAAAATGAAATGACCACCTGGAATAATTAGCATTTCCCTTTGTGTTTAACACTAAATTGTGTGTGCATGTGGGGTGCATGCATGCGTGAGGCATAACTTAGTTGCATGTTATTCTGATTTCCTCCTTTATTTTTTAGGAATATTTTGAAAACCATTGCCCTGGGTCAGATGTTGTCCTTGTGTATATGTGGGACAGCCATCACCAGCCAGTATTTGGCAGAAAGATACAAAGTGAACACCCCCATGCTTCAGAGCTTTATCAACTATTGCTTGCTATTTCTAATTTATACAATGATGCTGGCATTTCAGTCAGGTATGTCAAATGTGGGAGTTACTTTTCAACACACTATCTTCATAAAATTCTTGGGCTTCTAGGACATTTAAAAAATAAAACATGGGACAAACCAAAACCAAGAAACTGTTGCTGTTTTTATAAAAGTTGTTAGGGAAAAAAGGATAACACCTTTGAAGTCTATGAAAGTACTGGCTAGAGATTTATGTGTCAGTCTCTGAAGTCATTGATTCTAATCATTTATTAAAATAAGTAGCACCAAACTATAACTACAAATTATAAAAAACCAAAATGTAAATGCCATTACAAGTTAGATTTTATTTTCTTTCCCCTGTAGCTGATAAATTTAAAAGCCAATATTGAAAACCACTTAAAAAGTCCAGAGCCTCACTCTCCAGAATATATATTTCTAGCTAAATGCAGTATTGATTGCATGTCAACAAGTCTATGGTGCGAGAGAAACAAAGACAAGGAATTGGCAAGCAATCAACTTCTTTGTCCCTGGCGGGATAAGTCGTTTTAGAATCCTTACAGAATTATGATAAAATTCTGTATAAAAACAAAATTTTTCTACATAAAAATGGGAAAACTAAGTTCTGGCTAACATTGTGCCAGGAGTCATTTTAAATTGCTTACTGCATTTTGGTTATGTGTTAACTCACTGAAGTCTCCTAACAAATCAAGTGAGTATTATTATCATCCCCACTTTACAGATGAGGAAACTGAGGCATGTAGCACTTAGATAACTTCCCGTAAATCATAGGTAGTAACTGGTGGAGCCAGATTCCAACCGAGGCAGCCTGCTTCAGGGCTAATGCTCTCACCCCCACTCTGGGCTGTTCATCTTGATAACGAAACATCCTTCCCACAAGAGTAGAGCATGGTATTTTAAAACCAATTAAATGACATTGAATTCAGGAATGAGAAGACAGTGGGTAACCCAAGCAATTGGGAGGGTACAATACATCCATTTTCATCGTATTTAGGGTGCATAATAAAATCACTGCTGCAGTGTTTGCTAATCCTCTTTTATATGAACCTTACGCATCAGTGGTATTCCCCTGAGTCAGAATAAGCAACTTGTTTTTGAAAGAAAATGGAAACCACCTGTGAGAGAGAGGACACTATTTTAGGGGGAGAGCCCCAAATTTGGCAAGAACTTTACGAGTTGGAAATAGAACTGGTATATAGCCCTGGACAATAGCCCCGGACTCTACTCCTCTCTGTAAGCATTGGATTTTAGGAAGTCAATGTGATCCGTAAATACATCAGTGTGGTCCCCCTGAGGGATGGTTGTCTTCTATGCCATCTCATGTTGAGGAACACTAACTCTTGTTTTCAGGATGTTCCTGCCAATTAGCTTTTAATAGTAATTATTTGACTAGGATTTTCACCACCTTTATTTGCTTGTTGGTTACCTTCCCATAAAGCCCTCTCATATCTGTGCCAACTCTGTGTCTCCTGTCTACTAGATTCTCCAAGGAAGTGAATCACAGTTAACTTGAGTAAATAGAACTTGGGGGATAAATGGTGCCGTTTGGTTTTCTTCCAAATTTATCACTGACTTAATTTTTTCTTGAAAGCACATTTCTTCCAAAAGAATGATCACATGCAGAGCTGCCCACGAATGGAGATTGAATAACCAGTGAATCCATAAGGAAACATTCCATTTCCTAGGACATAGTCTGTAGCTTGTCAGGAATAGCAACGTCCAGACCTATGCCCGGATGTTATATTTCTGTTGTAAAGGGAAAGGGAACTTAGCCACTTTTCTCCTACCTACTGTCTCTTTGGTATTTTTGTGGAACATCTGGTCTATGATGACACATGTTGGGGCTCATATTAGGAAAAAAATCTGACTCTGCTGAGCTGTTGCAGGAGTTGGTTGTGAGTAATGGAAATTAGGAGGCCACATTCCAAATATGGGGTAAATCCTTGTTTTGACTCTTTAATCTCCAAATTAACATGCATAGTACCATTTTCAAGGAACATGTACTAACTCAAATTTCTTCCAACCAGGCAGTGATAATCTTTTCTACATCTTGAAAAGAAAATGGTGGAAGTATATCCTGCTTGGCTTAGCAGATGCGGAAGCGAATTACCTGATTGTGAAAGCATACCAGTACACAACTCTAACCAGCGTCCAGGTACAAAGGAGTCTTCCCACCAGTTTGGATTTTATGGCTTAAAGAGAAGAACCTGAACTCATATAGGCACTTACTTTTGTTGAAAACCTGTTCACTTGAAGAAAACCTAAGCACAGTTGGATGCAATCTGTGGAGCATATGTGCTAATGAGTAAGGTTTTCTGGAATTAGCGAAAATGTATACAAGTTAATCAGTTTGTAAAGTGCTAATGCTATAGCAGAATAGACAGTTGCTACCAAAATAAGCATAAATATTTAGTTGGCAATTGATGGAGTGATGTTGACAAGAGTTCTGTGTTACGTTTGCTCAAACATGGCGTATAAAGTGGATGTGCCTTTGCGCCATAGAAAGGTTGGAGGTTTGCAAGTAAAGTAGATATTCAACACAAAGGAACCATTGGAAGGGACTTTTAATTAGACATCTTGGGGTAGAGATGGTAGCTAATGGTAGACCTATTCCTTTTTTTAGGTTTGTTCTTGCTGGATTGAAAGAAAAATGTTTCTACACAGCAATACCCTTTAACTTGGTGGAGTTGTGGAAGACTGATTCCATTCTCTAGGTTAGCAAACCAGGGGATGTATCATAGTCCCCACTCTAACCACTGCTAACGACAAAGTGATTTATAAATGGAGGTGAAAGTGAGATAGACTCCAGTGCCACATTTAGGGGGTCACAGTTTAATGGATTTATGACTTTTTGGTGCATGACTCCTCTGACTATATAAAACAGATGTCCTTATTTGACCTGCAGTTTTAAGAATATGGAAAAATTGAAGTGAAATTAATTAGGTGTATCTCACTTGGAAAACATGAGGATTGATGAAAACTTGCTATTCTTCTGGTATGAATAAACATTAAATGCTGTTATTACCAGAATGTATTGTATTAAATTTTTTTTTTTTTCTGTAACATTGTGCTAAGCTTTGCCCTCAGCAGTCGTCTTGGTTTTTGACTGGTATGGGTTAAAAAGCTGACACAGGAAATATCTGTTATTGCAAACATCATAGGGAGCATATGAAAAACCCAGAATTTCTTAAAAATTAAAACCAGGAGTGACCTAATGGAGGAAGGTCACCACAGTTAGGACGAAGTGTACTTCTAGCAATGGGTCATAAGGGGGTGAGTATGTAGATGATGGTATTTTTCTAGTCATGTCTATCCTCATAATCTCACATACAACTTAACTACTTAGTCACAATTTCCAGAAGCTTTGATCTCTGACTAATGATAACTGGAAGTTTTGAATTGGGCAGGGTGTAACCACAGCTAAACCAAATACTTACAGTTGCATTTTTGTGACTAAAGTTAATCCCTTATACTATAGAAGATAATTTCTTTCATCCTAGCCTCTTAGGAAAACCCAAACATGCGGTTGTCAAAGTGATGTATTTCTGGTACGCAGCAAGGAGTGTATTATAAGACAGCATCTAGCAACCAAAGCTCCCTGCAGCAGTGGGGCTTGCTTGTCACTGCGATCCTTCAAGCTGATTCTCTGCTTGAGGGAATCTCTCACCCGGGTAATCTGAAAGGATAGACATTTGGATTAGACGGTATTTGAACCTCCCTCCCAAGGATTCCCTTGAAGATTCTGTAATTACAAAGAGTATTGTAGTAGTTTATATGGAGTTGACGATGTGGCCGTTGAGATCCCATGGCCTGGGTTTCTGCTCCTGTCTCCTAGTGCATTAGTGCTACGTCTATGCATTCCCGCCCACAGCCGGCTTCCTCCCTTTGATGCTGCTGTCTTCTTTCTAGAATGCAACCCTTTTGAAGCCCCCTCCTCCATTCTCTAAGGCCTAAGTCAACTTCATTCTCTTCTCTATAGTCCACTGTATCTCTAATAAAGTCTAAGTCATTTGTATACCCATGCCACCCCCCGACGCAGGGTCTTACCTTGCCGACTGTGACTGTACAATAATTTTTAAAGATTAAATTAAATAGGGAGGTCTTGGAACTGAAAGCATTGAAGACAAGACACCCATCATCAAGAATACCTTTTGAAAAGGAGATTTGATGTAGATAAATGAATAAATGTGATAGATATCAGAGAAGCGGTGGAATTTTCAAGTAGCAAGGGACAGCTTGTTATTTGACCTGATCTCTTCATTTCAATTTGTGACTCAGAGGGTGACAGGCTAGAGATCACACAGCTGGTCAGTGGCAGGACCGGGGCCTGAGGCCCCTGGAACTCTTGACGTGGGCAGCTTCCTTCTATGACCACTCAGTGTCCAGCAAGAACTTTAAAAATAGTGCAAATTTAATTTTAATTTTAAGACAGAACTTGAGGATAGGGCGTCACCTGTGAGAGTTTTTAGAGTGACTTCGTCTACCATTTTTGTTTACAGGAATGTAGTTCAGACTTTGTTAAGTCATCTGGCTGGACTCGGTTCCTGTCTTCTGGGACAGGCTGTTACCATTTGCATCATTTAATTGTTTGTTATTTAGTCAGGCTCAATAAAGCACTTAGGAGATTAGAGTTCTGTAGCTGGAGTAAATAACAAGGCAGGGTGCCCATTCCTACACATGGCACGGTGGGCTCCGGGGATGACACTGCGGGAGAGACGGTCCGTAAACGACTGCGGACAGGATCCGACAGCTGCTGGAGATTCAGGCTCCTGCCTTGTCCAAGACTAAACCGATACAGACAGCATCAGGGGCAAGGTTACAAAAAGAACAGGGTGGGCAAGAAAACAGCAGTTTCAAGAATATGATTAGCGTAGGGATATATGTGATCCTGGAATGCACTTTACAAAATTTATGAATTTAAGAATCAAACAAGTGAAACCTCGGTTTTTCCTTTATCTTACAGATGATTTCGGATTTGATATAATTTTGGCTTCTTAATACCCTGCCTTTTAGACTGGCCGTAATATGAGGGGTATAGCAAGTGTTTTCTGGACCCAGGATCAAAAGGCGATGCAGGAATGCATGATGAAGATGAGGAAGAGTATTTGCCTTGATCTGGCGTCTGGTCTCCCGTGGTGGTGCTGGGCGCTGTCAGAGT
>JAQQAC010004253.1:3480364-3516044 GCA_029783875.1 Phataginus tricuspis
CTGTCAGAGTATTTGCCATGATCTGGCGTCTGGTCTCCCGTGGTGTGCTCCCGTGGAGCCGCAGACTGTTGAGAAGAATTCCTGGGATCAGCAATTTTTTGGCTAGCCTGCTCTTAACGGTGTGATTTCGGGCAAGTCCTTCAGCCTCTCCTGGTGCGCCTTTGTCCTCCTCGTGTAGGTTGGGGGTTGCAGTTCCGATGTCACAGAGCTGTTGTGAGAATTAAATGAGTTAATCTGGGTCAGACACTTAGGACAGGGCTGGCAATGGTTAAATGCTCCATAAATGCTGACTTCTAGTATTACTTAATACTCATCTTCTAACTAATGAGAGATATTTGTAAGCTGTTCGTTTCTCTTTGCACGCAGCTGCTGGACTGCTTTGGGATTCCTGTGTTGATGGCTCTCTCGTGGTTTATTCTTTACGCAAGATACAGAGTGATCCACTTCCTTGCTGTGGCTGTCTGTCTGCTGGGCGTGGGAACGATGGTCGGTGCAGACATATTAGCAGGGAGGGAAGACAGTTCAGGTGAGACTATATTACTAACCACAGAAAAAATGTTTTGCTTATGTTTTCGTGTTTCTTTTGCGAAGGTATATGGTAAAAGGCAGAAAACATGTCCTGGTAACTATTTTTTAAGTTTTATTTTCAGAGTTACTTGCTTTTGGTACTGTAACTGCTTTCACAGAGCAATCTTTATTTTCCTATCTGTCCACAGTCCCTGCTCCTTTTTGTCACACTGAATAGTTTTGCTTTGTCTCATGAGAGAAATATTTCTTTATATATCTGCAGTAGTCCTTTTTTGGCCCATACATTTGGATTAGTTACAAGCAAACCTACTGCAGATTTTGTTTTTCTTTCAAAAGGAAACTCTCTGTTTATTGCATGACTGACCTCTTTTTCAGTCACTCTGTAGATGAGAATATTTTGATATTCTTTGGGTCAAAGTTCAGATAATTGATAATATAAAACCTAAATAAGGTCTAAGAATTCACCCAACCTACAAGTGATTCAGTGTAGAGAAAGAGAGAAAATTACCTTGCCTACCTAACTTGCTTCTCTGTAGGTTTCAGTTAATTTCCTTCAATAAATTCCATTAATTCCTCATGTCATAGAATCATTTTCTGAGGCCCTACAGTATGGTATGTACCACCACCCTCTAACCTTTTAGTCGCCTGAGGAGTCAACATATGAAAAATCACAGCAGAATTGTGCCAGCAAGTGAGAAGAGTAAGAGTCTTTAAACTTCTCGAAACCAGGGCGTCTCCTTCCATAAAATCCTACTGAAGAAAAGCTAGAGAGTTCCCGCTGTTGACCATGTGTCCCTTTCGGTGGCTTGCCTTCCTGTAGGTAGTGACGTTCTGACCGGTGACGTCTTCGTCCTTCTCGGGGCTTCCCTCTATGCCGTCTCCAACGTGTGTGAAGAATACATCGTGAAAAAGCTGAGCAGGCGGGAGTTTTTAGGAATGGTGGGCTTATTTGGAACGATTATCAGCGGCATACAGCTGTAAGAGTCTAACATTTTCCTTCGAAAAAGAATAAGCAAATACAGATGATTACATTCCAACTACTGATATCTATTGTTTATCTGGCCTATTCTCATTTGAAGTCAGTATTTTGCTAAATATCTGTTAGAGGATTATGGAGACATCAGGAATGCTGCCTCATTTTCTTACACAGGCGATGCTTAGGGTTCTAGCTTCTACAGTGGCAGTGACGTTACTAGTAAAAATGTTCTTGTTTAATATTTCCAGGAAAGTTTAACTTCCTATTCAAAAGGAAAACATAAAACATAACGTCGTGTTTTCCTCCTATAGCCGACTCCTGTTGAAGAGTGCTTCTAAGAGAGTCAAACCTATATTTATGGACTCCTTTGGTTTTGTTCTTTGTCATTTGCATTAATATTTGTCATTTTTTTATGCTATAAGAAAAATCCAAAACCAACATGATTCCTCATCTTAGCTGAAGTATAGCAACTAAAATACTTATAAAATGGTGAAAATTAGTAGGTGGATTTCTCTGTGACCTCTTGTTTTAAATTTTAGATTGATTGTGGAATATAAGGATATTGCCAGCATTCACTGGGATTGGAAAATTGGTATGTACATAAAGAATTCTTTTTAGTCAGTAACCTTTCCTCTGACAGAAACACACATCGAGAAATAAGCACTTCATTAAAAGTATTTAGGCATTTTTATAAAATCACAGAACAGGTCAGTATGAGAGGAACTACCGTGCTTTACACTGAGTTTTCTCTGAGGACTTAATAAACCTCCATAGAAGTGAATTCTTAATCTTTACCTTCAGGAATAGCCTTGTTTTTATTAGGAGTTCTGAACAAATATGACCTTTGGTCACACTACATATCGATTAGATCTGCATCTCAAGTCCCCAAACTTCTTGTGAAGGTTGCCTGCTTCATGTAATCTGTGAAACATTAACTTGAATAGTCTGATGGTATGTAACTATGTTCCACCTTCCATTGCTACTCTCAACTGCACAAATAAGTAACAGAAGAAAACGGTGGTGGGCAATTAGGAAAGACTTGAACCTTATTTAATGGGTGGAAAGAAGTTACACAGTACATAAAATGTCACTGAAGTTCATATCATGCTTGGATAATTTAATTCAGTTTAATAACTTAGGTTGCCAAAGTGTATATGCGTGTATTTGTTGGATATGGAGGTGAGATTGCAAGAGGAACTGCAAAGCAGAGATATTGCTAAATAGTACCTTATGACCAGCTCTGTCCTAAAGAGGATCGTTATATTGTGCTGTCCGGAAGCATTGAATTTAATAAGATGTACAAAAGATAATGGACCCAACAACTGCCTTTGATGCTTTAAAACTACTTTATTCTGAATCCAATTACACAAGTCATGTTGAACCAATCAACCAGATAAAAGCAAAGAAAAAATAATGGGTGATTTTTCTTGATAGTGATTCTGCCTTTATTGACCTTTTATCACAGACACCACTCTGCCCTGGGAGGTGGATAGTGTGGGGTGATAAGAGCTGCTAACTCACTCACACCATCAGCAAGATTTTATGGCTTTGACCATCTAAAATCTAAAATGTTGGGTTTTTGAAGTCTACACACATCTTGTTATTTTTTTTTTCCTGAGAACTTTGTATGTCTCCTTTGCAATGTTGACTGTTAACAAAGGTATTTGTAGATAGTATGTGAAAGGATCATAGAATTTTATATGGCAGCCAAGCCTTCCAAGTACCTCTGCCTTCTGATTTCTTCCTGTAATAGTAGATATTACATTTTTTCACAGCTCTCC
Source organism: Phataginus tricuspis (assembly GCA_029783875.1). Classification (NCBI taxonomy): domain Eukaryota; kingdom Metazoa; phylum Chordata; class Mammalia; order Pholidota; family Manidae; genus Phataginus; species Phataginus tricuspis. The sequence continues at coordinate 3,483,650 of JAQQAC010004253.1, forward strand.
TGTTTGTGGCATTTGCCCTTTGTATGTTTTGCCTGTACAGCTTCATGCCACTGGTGATTAAAGTCACTAGCGCCACTTCTGTCAACCTGGGCATCCTGACAGCTGACCTCTATAGCCTTTTCTTTGGACTCTTTCTGTTTGGCTATAAGGTAAGCAAATAGATCGCATTCAAATAAGACTTGCTTGGTCCCAAAGAAGTAATGGGTTTCTTCAAGATTTTAGGTCCAAAAACAAAACCTCCTCTTCTTGGTAGGAAATTCCTTGGGCAGTCCTCACTCCAGGCAAATATTATCTTATTATTATAATAAGAGTATTGACTTCACAGACCCCTGGAAGGGTCTTGGGTACCCTCAGTGGTCTTGGGACCACACTTTGGGAACTGCTGCCTTAGAAATCTGTCTGTCCTTAGTTGACCTTGCTGGCACGGTCATTTGAACAAATAATTGAAGGTTGGCTGTTGCTTGATACTTTTAATTTCAGTTGGGGATAACAACTATATTTCTGTGTCCTTGTAAAATTTTGTATCCTGGCATAAATTGCTTGGCACAGATTTACATTATTCCCAGGAATTGGCCATTAACTCACAATGCCTAGTTAGCGCAGTTCTCAGACATTTCTGCTTAAGAAGCATAAACCATTTTGCCTTGCAAGGTTACATGTGACAGGAACCAGCTGTTATCTTTGCAAAACTAGCTCTTTAAGGTATTCCTGAACTAAGACTGAAGGAGCATTTATAGCTTTTGGGTAGCATCATTAAAAAATAACAAATGTCAAAGTTAGTAAGAGAAGTGATCCTGACAGGCCTAGGTTTTTGTTTTCTCTGAAATGCTAATGGCTGCAAAATCGGGTCTTTATTTTGTTCTGCAATTCTGTGCTCACATTTCACATGGCCACCACTAGGGGGCGATGGTGCTTCTATTCTGAAGTTGAAGGCCAGTCGATAGCTACAAAGTATCCAAAGGAAAGTCTGAGGGCTCAGCAATTTAACAAAAGGTCCCACTCAACTGCCGTTTTTTTTTTAAAAACCAAACCTGATGATTTAGCTTTAGTAGTTTAACTTCTCCTTTTCCCTTGTAAGTAAAATAATGTCCAAGGAGGAAGTAAGTTTAAAGAAATAAAAGCTTCAAAGTAAAAGTACACTTGTCACTACCTATTGTAAGCTCCCGTAAGAGATTTGCTCTTTAAGTGCTCTTAACTTTAATAGGAAAAGTCTTTTTGTGTGTCATTTATTTGCCTTATGACTTTAAACTGTTATTCTCAAAATCGAAGCATGCAAACGGTAAATCCCTTTCTGTCGCTTTATGTTTCTTTGCCCCTGCCTGTCTGGTAGCTCACTCTTAATTCAGATCTGATTTTATTGGTTTTGGTCAAAGGCCATTTCAAGACTTACAGAACTAAGAGCAGGACTGCTTAAGATTCTTCAGAGTAAATTACAGAGGTGAAAAACCATCCAGAGCTTAAAGAAGGTACCTAGCATTTTAGACACAGTTTTTAAAGACAGAATTAGAAGCCCAGTATACCATCAATTAAAAAAATTGTAGTATCTAAAATAAGTTTGGCTCTAGACAGTTGAATAAGAGGTTTAAAATTTTCTGCACTCACTGGTGTCAGACTCTGCCTCTTCTGGAATTGATCTTAAGGAAATATTTCTGAACAGAGTAGCCACAAGAAACTCCCTGCGTAGATCCAAATACAAAGCATAGAATTAAAAAAAAGAAGTAAAGGTGAGAGCTTCTAATTCAGGAGACTTACCTCACTCCCACACAGTCTCTCCCTTTTAATAAAGGTGCTCCATTTAATGTCCTGCCTTCTGAAAGGGAAAAGATGCTTTTTCTCCTAAACATTTAAATCCACCAAGCCAAACACGACGTTTTGAACATGTTACACAGGTAACAATGGACATTTTATAGGAAACATGATTAACTTTCACAATACTGCCTTTAAGAGTTCAGGGTCCTCAACATGGAGACTACAGTTAGCGATGCTGTAACATCTTACTATGTTGCTAGCACTGCCCTGGAGGGGGTGAGGACTGAATGATATGGGTGACTGTTGAACCACTGTGTTGTATATTTGAAACCAGCATAGGATTGTATATCAACAATACTTTAATTTTAAAAAAGCTTAGGGTACTCTATATAGCTTTAACTTCCCCTAAGACTTTCTGAATATTTTTTTTTCAACAATAAATAAATAAATAAATGTCAACATTCATCAAATACCAGCTATGTGTTGGGGACCACGCTAAGTATTGGATCCAAGAAATAAAGCCAGTGGTAGGAAATTAATTCACTGCTCAGTTGGACCTTAGGAGCGGCTTTGCATCATTACTGAATCCGGGGAAGGCGGTCCTGCCTTGGGGCGGGCTGTGGCTCTTCCAGTCCTTAAGAGGTTCTAAAGGTTTGAGGTGAAGAAGAAACTGAGCATCTGTAAAAACAATGAACATTTTGAAGCCAATAGAGACTCACAGAAGCCGCAGCTGGAGGTGACCGGCGATCTTCTTAACACTCATTTCAAAACCTTTAGTTTTTCCTTCTACCTTTGGGGGTATATCTAGCTTTGTCTTCTCTCTCTCTCTCTCTCTCTCTCAATACCTCTCTTCTCCTGCCCCAACCCATTCTGTTTCTTATTGTTTTTCTCTGGATCTCCACAGTAGAACATTTTTTTTCTAAGCTAACTTAAAAATATTTAATTTTTTTGCATGAATAAAATAGCATACCCCATGCCCCATTCTTAATTTTAAAATCAGGTTAGCAGGGCTATTCATAAATGGAGCTTGCTTATTCCAAGAAAACAAAAAAAGATTCTGGGCATTAATTATGCTCCCTAGTTCCCTTAATTTTTACCATATCTTTTTTGGTCAGGCTTTAGCTGTTCTATTTCCTTGATTTATTTTTCGTGCTGTTAAATATTAATTTCCTTAATACTTGACCTTTTGTGTGGATCCTCAATTCAGAAAAGAGAAAATATACCGAGTGTTTAATATTATTTATTTAAACTTTGGGGTATCTCAGAATGCCTTTTCAAGTAAAAATATACAGTGAATTAGTGTTCTGTCTTCAGTGCATTTTGCACTGCGTGGTTGTTTTTAGTTCTAAAAAAGGGCAGGTTGGGTAAGATCATCAGGGACTCCATCCATCCTTGTCATGTCTCCGTGAGAATGGGCTTTGCTGTAATCGGTCCTCTGAGAGCAGAGAGGGTAGGAGATTCCTCCTGCAGGGCTTCATGCCCTGTCGTACTGCACCTTGCACCGGCCGCCTCTTAGGGCTTCAGACTCTTCTGAGAAATGATGTCTTTCCAGCTCTGAATTTGCTGGATCCACTGTAAATTTTACTGCCCAACTCTTGTTTACTGAGACAAGATAATTTATTAAATTTTAACAAAATGAATTTTATTGGAATAGCATACATGAGAGGTTGTTAAGAAGTTATATCACAAGGGGACATCCACATTTTGTCTTAAATCCTGTGTTCCTCTGTTTCATCACCAGTACTGTCAGCGGTGCCCAGGGTCTGAATGGGGCTCTCTCCTGGCGCTCATGCTGACCTTTTATTCTCTCTACTAGTTGCAAGGTGGGGCTGCTGCTGGATTACCAAAGAAAGGGAAAAGTTCCATTTCCTAGAGATCCAGGGATCGTGCTGGGAGATGCTGTCAGAGCCCTGCATTCACCAGCACACACCCACGGGAGGGCTCGGGTGTCGCCACCTCCTTAGGTAACTTGCAGAAAAAAGATTATGAGAAGGTGACCCTCAAAGCAAAAGAGGCAAAGGCAGCAGCAGAGACGTGTCTGTGAGGGCGCGCAGCTCACAGCCGTTCTCTCCTCCTAGTTCTCGTGGCTATACATCATGTCCTTCACCGTCATCATGGTGGGGTTTATTCTGTACTGCTCCACCCCGACACGCACGGCAGAGCCAGCTGAAAGCAGCGTGCCACCTGTCGCCAGCAGTGGGATCGACAACCCGGGACTGAAGCTGGAGGAGAACGCCCAGGAGACCCATTCTGTATTCTTGTAGCCGGGAAGAAGGCTCACACGTGCACCCGGGGAACCAGGCGAGGTCCCCCGGGTAAAGCAGAGCCTGCTGACTGCCGAGGGGACACTGGGGAAGTTAGCAGACTGACAGTGGACACTCCATGGCATGGGATTGGGTCCAGTGGCTAGATTTTACAAAGGAATCCAAAATAATGTTTCAAAAGTAGAAATACCAAGATAGAGAAGAAGCCAGGGCTAGGACTGTGTGTGTTTGAGGATCAATACCTGATAGTGTCAGGGAGACAAGGTGTGGGCCCCACACTGGGGTCTCAGAGGCACAAGTGGGGAAGGCGGGGCAGGGCAGGTCCCTAGGGGTGCGCCAGCCTCTGAGAGCAGGCTGTCCAGGCTGGTGGCCAGGAGTCCGGGCATGCCAGGGTGGTTTTGGGGTGGGTGTCCTCAGTTGGAGGCTTCTGGGTTCTGTCCTGCTGCAGCAGTCGTTGTCAACAAGCCTTGTGGCCTACAGGTCCCAGATGAGGCCTGACGACTGATTCATCTGGTGGGAAAATGTGTGGGAGAGCAGTTAGGAAATCCTGAGACACACGTGTGCGTCCCTCGGGAGCCCTGTGGAGCGCAGTAAACCTGGGAGCCCTCTCAGTGTCAAAGGAGGGTGCCACGCTACTTCTTACCAAATATTTGTTATGTGTCATGAGATTTTTATGATACTTCTTCTGTACAAGGTGTTAATATGTAGCATCATTATGAATCCGACTAACAGCATGCCACTTTACAAAAACTCTAAACTTTTTTTGTAAGTATATGATAAAGAATTTGAGGATAAGTGTTCATATCATTAAAAGGTTTTGATTTCATGGAAATGCATTCACTGTGTGTTTCTTCGACTGAGCAGTTCTCTTTGTGGATTTTAAATGACAGCATATTCAAGATTTCCTCATATCCAACTTTTCAATCATGTCTTTTGTAATACGGTCAGGTAAACCTGCCTGCTTGGGGCTATGTTGGAAGATGGAGGGGAATTCAGAGCAAGCTCACAGATCCTTTGTTAGAGCAAACATTTAAAAATTCTGTATTATCTTAATGGGTTTTGATTTTTACTTTTTGAGTGAAATAAACTTTCATTCTCTGGAGCCAATCAAATCTAACGTTTGGTTTTCACTCCCTACATTAACAGTTGTCGATGGGTGAAAAAAGGCTATGTTGCAATGTTTGGCCTTTTGGGGAAGACTTCGGTTCGATTAACACACTAATGATTTCTTTAATATCTTGTCTAAGAATAAACCTCTATATAGGGGTAGTGGTGAAGTAGAGAATCTCAGGTGACAGCATCGCATATGTCTGTCAGTTCTGAGCTCAAACGTCTATCTTCTAGGAGGCCTTTCTCAGGCCGTCCAGACTGGGTCCCCCTCCTCCAGCTCCCAGCGCCCTGTTCCTACCTCTCCTTGGAGCACTTGGGAGGTGCTTGGTGTTTCCTGTCTCTCCTCCGCGCAGGTTGAGCTCTTCCAGGTCAACGACGGTTTGGTTTGTCCTTCCAGCCCTCTGGTCATGGCATGCGTTGGGTGTTTATGAAATGAACTTGTCTTTGGTCCCAGTTCAGAACTCTTAAGGGCGGATGGACCTAACGTGGGGCCTTATGCAGATACATATAGGTAGGACGTTCTTCTACCCTGCTCTGCTCCTCCCACCCACCCCCCTTTGCTGGCTCCCTCTAGAAAGGGGCAAATGAGTTCCCATCTGGACATCCAGAGTTAAAAGTCAGAATTCAGTGTTCCAGAAAAGCAATGCTATGAATGACCCTCAGCAATTAATACTGCAAGGCTGTGCACCCTGGTTTACATATATTTGTGAAGACTGAGAGTTTAACCTGCCTTGCTAATAAAAATTCCACGGAAAATGGGTTTTCAAATGTCTGGCTTACACAAGCTTTTGAAGCACAACACATTCTTTTTTTTTTTTACAATTTATTTTATTTTAGTATCATTAACCTACAATTGCATGAGCAATATTGTGATGATTAAACTACCCCCTCATCAGGTCCCCCCCACCAACCCTATTACAGACAGTGTCCATCAGTGTAGTGAGATGAGAATCACTACTTGTCTTCTCTGAGCTGTACAGTCCCCCCCGTGCCCCCCTACCCTATGCCTGCCAATCGCAATGCCCCTTTTACCCTCTTATCCCACCCATACCACCCTTCCTCCCCAGTCCCTTTCCCTTTGGTAACTATTAGTCCGTTCTTGGGTTCTGTGAGTCTGCTGCTGTTTTGTTCCTTCAGTTTTTTTCTTTGTTCTTATACTCCACATATGAGTGAGATCATTTGGTACTTGTCTTTTTCGGCCTGGCTTATTTCACTGAGCATAATACCCTCCAGCTCCATCCATATTCACAACACATTCTTAAGTTAAGAACCTCCTGTAAATTTTTTTCAGCCTATTAGAACAATACTGGTTTTCAATGTTTTTTGTAGATATTCATGCCATTAAAAAAAAATCCTGCTGAGTGGTGTAATAGAGTAGCTGGATTGTTCTCTAGTGTCGTATATAGGTAATAAATCGTGCAATTGGACTGACTGCGGTAACAGTAGGAAGGGAGAGCTTTGCTGGTGCCACTTTCACCATCTGCATTTTGAAGCTAAGTTCTGTTTTGTGGACAGGCACTTCACATTTCTCCCTTTTCTGATACCAGCGCCTCCCAGAGAATTGGCATGTATTATCAGCGGTGCTTCCAGCAGGTGGCGCTTTAACAAGTACAACAAAGACCGGTGACTAGCATTTTAATTTAGAGCCTTCCTGGTGTCCGGTTAAGTCAAAGGGTTTTGTTTTAAAAGAGGGTGTTATGATGACTATCCTCAACAGGGATGGCCTTGGATTAACAGATGAAGAACGGAGGACTCAGAAACGTCAACACGTCTTTTGCGGGTCACACACAGCTTGGGAGCTGAAGTAAAAGCAGAATCCGGGCCTCCTTCCAGTTTAGCCGGCAACCTGAAGACCCCATTGCTTCTCAAAAGGGGACCGTGGTTCCTGTGGAAATGGGGACATATCTCTAGTGAGAAGAATTGGGGCGACTTCATGTAAAACTGGCTAGTGCAGTATTCTTTGCAGTCCTGGGGCCCGTCCTTTTAAGAAGCTGTTTGCATTCATCTCTGTGAGCTCTTACGGCTGGCTAGTCACAGTTGTCTTTTCTATCATTATTATGGGGATGTGCCATTTTCATCCCCACCACTTAGTATCTGGACATATCCTCATACCTCAAAAGATGGCAATAAATCAGGGAAATTCAGCAAATAGCCACTTAGCTGATTAGAAGGCAAGAGATATATGGGGAAATTAGGTAATGCTGAACATGCAGTTCTCTAAGAGGCTGATGAAGGGTGTTTTGAGAAGTCTGGCAATATATACATAGAATGTCAAGGGGACTAAACTCTCTTCAAAACAGACATTTTCCCTGTAGGATTTAATGTCCCTAAGTTTCTTCTCCCAAAGTTTTCAGCATGCACTGTGTTCTTCGGTTTAAATGTTGCTGTCTTTTAGCAATCTTAAAGTACAGGTGCTTTGGGGGAAGGAGATTTAGATTGAAAGGGGGAGAAAAGCAATACCAGTAAAAAACATATGCCATTGAGCAATCATTTGGCTTCAGCTGACCATGACAAGCACTCCGATGGGGCCGTATAATGATCACGTGGTCAGACATTCGTATTTTTGGCCCTCCCAGTGGCGAGGCCAGATTCTATATGCAACGTGTGAGGGAGGACTCGTTCGAGTTTCAGGCAGAGTCCCTGCCACCTTTGCTGACCTTGGATGTTGTTTTTTGTCTGCTGACTGTGCTTTGCCACTTTTACCCAAGTATTTCACATTCTTCCAGATTCCTATACTGACTGGTCTTGTGATCCCATGTAGGACCTATCCACGTTGGTTTTCATGAAAATCTAGTTCAGGGCATGCACCTTTCCACAGGGGTGAAAACACACGCCACCATCACCACCATCACCAGCTCTCACCAACCCGCCGTCCTCACGCCGACCCTGGCATCTTATTTCTCTAGACATTGATAAGGTTGATAAGATGGACTGTGGCAGCTTCCGGGACGCTGCTGCACTATGGATGCACATCTAGAGGCTTTCCTGTAGCATTGCGTTTCCCTGCCCCATCTGTTGCCTGAGTGTATATGGTACCTTCACTTGGACACAATTGGTGTACAATATTTACTGAGTCTCTACTGTCAATTTGGGGGTTTAGACAGGAGGAGGAGGGCCAGGGCTTGGTCCGTGACCTGCTAAGTAGAGGGTGAGACATGCCAGGGCACGGGGATTTGGCTCAGTTAAGAGCCAACCTTGGCTGGTGAGCTCTCTATCCTGAGAACTCTTCAGTCATGATGTAAGAACATGGCTCAAGGTCACATCTTGTAGTGGGGAGCGGAGCAGGAGGGCTCCAGGCCAGGCCAGAGACACTGTCAGGGAGATGTGTTTGTAGAGAGCTTGCCCAGAGCTCAGCGACCACCTGCTGACCACAGGCTGGCTAGGTCCCGGGAGGACACTCAGACCCCCGAGACGAGGGTGTGGGGGGCAGGGAAAAGAAACTGGGAGGGGGAGTGCTAGGCCCCCGGTACCAGGAAAGCTCAAGAAAGATAACTGGGGGCACTGAAGGCAGCAACTTGATTCAGCCTCCAATAGGCCGGTGCCCTTGTAATGTGCTTTGACCTCTAAAACGGTCTTCTCTACAGCCGACTATCCCAGCGCTGCTTTCAGCTGGACTCATAAGCTGACCTGAAGCACCTCATGGTTTCTATCCCCTTCGCTTCCTCTGTTGTCTGCTCTCACCTTTCAGTTTCCACTTCTGATTTTCACATTTCATTAATGGCTCTCTTCTGGTGTTGCTCAGATGGAAACATCTGAAGTTTACTAGATTTATTCCCCATCCTTCACATTCAACGCAGCACAAATGTCAGTTCTTTGGCGACATCTCTCATGTCTGTCCTCTCTCTCTCTCTCTCTCTCTCTCTCTTTTCCCTTTTTTCCCCTCACTTTAGCCCAAACCTTTTTACCAGTCCCATAGCCTTCTATCTTGAGTCTCTGTCGACACTTTCAAACAAATTCTCTACATATTCCTAAGATTCTTGCAACCCTACACATTCCTGCCAGAGAAATCCTTCTAAAACATCCCCAGTCGACCCAGACACCTTCAAGTCCAAGCTAAGCCAGACCCTGTTTTGCCTTCCGCCTGGGATCACCTGTTTCGGCTGGCTCGCAACAACCCTGATCTATGCTACATGTTTTGTGGGCTCTGCCCCTGCAAACTTTACAGGAGATTCTCCTTGGTACAACGCCTTTTCCCATTTTGTCTTTGTGTGTCTAACTCTTACTTCATTCTCCAAGCTTTAGCTCAAGCCCTTCTTTCCTTCTTGGCGACGGAGACCCCAGCCTTGTCTCCCTCTTCAGAGCGTCCCAGGGGGAGTCCGCTGGTCTGCCTTGTTCACGCATGCCAGTCATCCCCTCACAAAAACATACTGCACCGCTTTCCTCAGAATGTGCATGCCAGTTGAACGTGCAAGTTAAACATACTCTTAGAAGTTCAAAAGGGTGAAGAGAAAGCAAAGAAATTAAAAGTAGCTGCAACTACATCTTACTTCTTAGGTATGTACTTTGGTGGTTTTCAGCATATTGTAAGCATTGTGTATCTATTTTTTCCCTCCCTCCCATAGCTTAAGAGATCAGGGATCCTCATTTTCAGTATTTTGTAAATATCTTGTCTCCATTATTTTTTTCCCCCTTCATCGCTTAAGACCAGTGATCAGGCTATAGATGCTCCACTATTGTGATTTCATTTCTTGAAAAATGGAGTTTCCTTTTTTGTTCCATTACATTCCATTTATAGAAGTTACACTTACACTGGGACCTCATTCGTACCCCATTTTATGTGACAGAATGGACAAGATGAGATAAAACAGTCGGTTGCAGAAGTACTGATTGCTCCGTGGTGATAATGCTGGAATGAAACTATTGGCCGGCGGCAGCATTGTTCATCTGTTAACTCAAAAATATGTTTATTGGGCAACAGACGCACGCACTGTTCTAGGATGTGGCATCGCAGAGCTTTTAAAGGTTGGTTTGTGGCATTAATAATAATGCAGGAAAATGAGCATTTTATGAAAATATTGATTTTGAGGTCTACCTCCTGCCTTGTATTATTAATTTACCTAATTAACAATCCATGTAAATATATTATCCTCCTAATGAAATTATAAAATCCTTGTGGACAGATCTTATCCTACTCTGTGGTACCCTGAAACCTTAATGGGAAGAGAAATTTCACCAGCACACTTTTAAACATTCAGCATAGCACCAGAGAAAGCCTTAAGAATAGCAGGGACTCTGTAATATTGCATTTGTATTTGTTGAGTGTTTTTCTCATGTTCTATCTGATTTTAAACTTGTGAGCCACTGTTTTAGGTTTTGGTAAGTGGTAATAATTCTATGAGGCAAGAAACCAAAAGATGATTAACTATTCAAGATGCTGCCCACTTGTGTTACTCATTAACGGCACGTTAATCTCTCCCAGGATGTCCTGTTCTTGGCATCAGCTAAAAATGGGACATAATCAAAGAATTTTAAAAGATGCTTGAGGATATGCTACTCTAGTTGGGAGAAAGGAAAGCCTAGATCAGTAGGTTATATTTCCTATGTTTAGAACATATGTTATTGAGAAATGACAAGCAAATTAATGGAAAGGGATTAGAGGAAATTATGATCACTCCAGTGTTAACATGAACATTGGTGGAAATGACTGTATTTGGATGCCAGACTCTGCATATCTGAATAGATAATTAGCACTTTCATGGACTGTGCAAGTGATTGCATGGGAGGAAAGAAACTGGTTCTGTCACTGAAAATCTGGGTGATCTTGGGGAATTTCTTTGCCATTTTCCATTCTTACAGCTCTCATTGATCTAGGAGTAGCATGTGTCTGTTAGCGTGCTAAATTTTTTTTTAAAGATATGCATTATTTATTTAAACTTCACAATATCCTAAGAAGGTAGATTTTATTTATATCCCCAGTTAACTAATGAGAAAACTGAGGCTTGCATTGCTTGGGATGGACTAGGCTACGCTGCTCTAACAAATGACACCAAAGATAGCATGGGCTTAATAGAACAAAGACCTAATTTTTGGCCATACTGCATGTCCATTATGGGCCTGCTTCAAGCTATCCTCACTCCAGGCCAGTGGAGCAGCCACAGCAGAGGGAAAGAGGGAAATGGAGAAAATTTCTCCCTGGTTCTTAAAGTTGGTCCAGTAAGTGACACATACTGCTTTCTCTTACATTTCATTGGCCAAAGTAAGTCACATGGCCACATCGAAATTCAAAGGATGTAGAAATGCAACCCTACTACGTGCTCGATGGGAATAAACCTGGGGGTGGATGTGTACATCCCTGTCAAAAGACCCCAAAAACAAAGCATCTTTATGAAATTTCGACCCCCATTTGTCTGACTCTTACCAGCCTCTCTGCACTCTTGGGTGTGGTATTAGGTTGCAATGGTGAAAGAGTAATACTGGTGTTAACCTGTCATTGCTGAAATAGTAGTGTGGGAAGAAAACGAAAAGGGCAACCAAAGTGCAAGGAATTGTTTTTAACTTGTATAATAAAATAATTATTATTTAGATGCATGGAGGTCTTACTAGAACTAAGAGAATGGTGAGCGTTAAGCACTCAAGAACAGCCATTGACGTTACTTGACTTGGTAGCACCCAAACCTACCAGAGACTGTTTTTAGTCCCTGGGAAATTGAAAATAAGCTTTGGCTGCTTCCGAGACACAGACCTGCCACCCAGGGAACTATCAGAAATGCCAGCCAGAATAAGGCATGTGCTGTTACACTGAATCCCTTGAGAGATGGAGTTTTTTTTTTTTTTTATCTCTAGCTGTGAAAACGAAAAACAAAAACAAGCAACAAAAAACCCCTGGGTGAACTGGGGCTCACAAATCGCTTGCAGCCTGTAGGGCCTGACTGGAGGTCTCTTCTGGAGGAAACCAGAAGCTCTGTGACCACAGAGCAGCCAGGCACCGTGATGGTGAGAACAGCTGGGTGCAATCCTGCCCCTCCCTTGCTGAGCAGACCCCGGCGAGTGATTTGTGTGTCTCCGTTTCCTCATCTGAAAACGTGAGCATTAAGTGAGAGAATGCGTGTCAAGTGCTGGGCGCTAGAGGGCACTGTCCTCTGTGGCGGTGTCGGGGGCCCAGTGGCCCGTGAGGGCGCTGGCTGTGCCGCACGATGCCGCCGCCACCCTCTCTTCATACAAGCGCATAAGCTCACTACCTCCCTTGTCATCCTGAGACACCCGACTGCTTCTGCGGTTTGCAGCGAACGAGAAAGATCCCCAAACAGAGGAAGCACAAAGTGACTTGTCATTATTAATGTCACAGGTACAAACTGCTCCCTGATATGGGGGCCCAATTACATCACATTTATTTTGCTAACAAATTTCTCTAGAACTCCTAGTCCTTGTTTAGTCAGTCTTCATTTAGGGAGAAATTCTCTCTTTAGGGGCTCCCCACTTTCCCTCCATTATCCGAAAACCCGAGGGGCCTTCAGCAATTCAGAAGGGCCGAGGGGTGCCTTTGTCCAACTTTTGTAGGTAGGAGGTGATGTTTCTGATTCGTCAGCCTCTGTTTGTCCTCCGCCACACGTGCTATGACCACGGCGAGGCCAGTCCCCGAGAGTCTGAGAAAGGCTGCATTCCTTTCTGGGTGAGGCCTGCACTGACCCAGACGTGCATAAACGCGGTGCGCTTCGTTGCAGCTCTCCAGCGAACCAGCCGAGCCTGGTGAAGCTTGGCCAGGCGTGTTGCGTCCCTAGCGTTTGAATTTATACACAGTCATCTCTTAAGGTGTCAGCTGGGTTCATGTACTTAAATAGATGCCCAGAATTCCTGACTTCCTTTCCTGCCCAAGGGTCTACCCTTTTAGGGGTCAAGCAGATTTTAAATTTCCAGTCCTCAAAACACAGAATATTTCCCCACCCAGACCATCAGTCCTGTTAAGGGATGCAACCCTTCGTTCTTCAGGGGTGGTGAAGGTAACTCACCTTTTTAGGGGCGATTCCCTGAGAGAGTCCAAAGGGCCCACACCAGATTCTGGGGCTGTAACTCTTCTCAGTGAATCTGAGCTGCGCTATTCCCTTTTGAAGAGAAGCGGCCAGCCTCGGTGAATCTAAGGCAGGTGTTTGGTAACCTCCTGGATGAAAAAGAGGGAACCCCTCCTTCCCCACCGTATCCCCCACAGACATGTTATCTGAAAAATCATTCCACTACATTAAATTTGAGATGATTTACATTTAAGAATAAACTATCAAACTTGAAAAAGCGATTTTTTCTTCAGAAGCAGAACTACGAGGAATCTATGATGGGATTAATAACAATTTGTGCTTTATTGCCATGGCAATAAAATTTGTTGCCAACAGTATTATTTCAGTTTGGACCCAATGGAGTAATTAGTTTATGGTTTTCTCACAGCAATAAAATTCATTTCAAGAGTGCAACTGTACCTTTTGTTTTATTATCTTCGTATTTCGTATGTAGCTTTATACCCTCTATCTCTTGGTGCAGGCAACTAACTTGTGCCTCCTGGTCACTCTCCAGACTTTCTTAAGGGCTTTGACTCCTGCCTGCAGTCTTCCCACACAAATTCTCCATCCCCTGGATTATCTGTGTCCATGGGGATGATTACCCACACTGGAACCTCACAATTTCTTTATGTCCTTTGTGCCAATGCCTGTTATTTTAATTTCTCTTGAACATATTATATCTGTTTTATCACTCAGTGGTGCTCTGTCTGCCTTTGTGTCTTGAATCCCCACATTCTATGTCCTGAGTACCGTTTACATCCTCAAACCCAGCGCACCTGTTTTTTAAGCTCTCCTGAACTCTTATTCTTAATTACTTTAGTTTCACCCTTTTGGAATACTCGTTCTCCTCCCTATCCCACCTGGAGTCTGTGACTGATTGGATTTCTTCCATTCTCACCTACACTCCTTATTTCTTTGGGTCCATCTCCTGCCTAGCGAAACCCCAATGCTGGATCCATGACACAATGTAATACTTTTTTTTTATGACTCCTACACAGAGAGATACAGATTTGTCTCAACCTAATATTCCTAGCCCATAATCTGGGCAGTCCTCAATTACCTGCTTAACATCACGTCTGGTCTAACTCAGGAAATAGGTGTTGGAGAATCCAGGGTGGAGAGTCAGGGTTTGTCTTCTATCCAGTCAAGGGAGAAACATGACACTGGATAAGGTATCAGCAGCCTTGCAGTGGAAGGGTTCCTATCACAGCGCCTATGTCCCGTGGGTCTTCGGTTTCCCTAGGGGTTTCTCATGGTTCATTCCTCACTTTTCTACCCCAATAGTTCCAATGCCAACTTCTTCAGGGAAGGGGAATGCACAGGTTTTGAAGTTCGGTGCAGCAACAGCATTTCTGGTTCTCCCTCGATAGGTCCCCGGATCTTGGCCAAGATACTGAGCAGAGTCCCCAGGGAACTCTGGAGATAATGCTAGGGCCATTATATATTATACCTGCTGTCTGGCTAAGGGACACCGATGACTGGCTAAGGGACACCAAAGTCGATAGGGGACACTGCTTATTCTGTGTTTCTACTCCAAATTGTCCTAATGGTAGGTCCTTTACAGTGTGACACTTCACGCACTCCAACTACCCTGTCTTCTGCCAAGTTATCTTGACTATTGCCAATTCCATGAACTCCAAAATCACGATTTTTTTGCCAATTGACCCTCAGTTTAGTTTTTGGTTTTGGAGAAGTCCATAGCCCTTCAAGTCCATTTGCAATGATCTCCATAGAGACAGGCAAATGGAAGATATCACGGGATGCAGAGAGTATCCTTAGATGCCCCCTACCGACAAGATTAATGATTCACCTATCAAATGTATAATACTTACTGCGTGCATAACAAGCAAGCTGCAGTCCTCCATTCAGAATGTCCCGTTGTCCTGTGATTCCCTACCTTCCGCAGGTCAAGGACGTTTGCCTGTAAATGCCAGATCTCAGGCACAGCTCTTCTGGTTGGCGTATATGCCAGGTCTCCCCCATTACTTGCATACTGCCCTACTGTGCTAAAAGGTGGGGGACTTCTACCTGGGGGCCTTTGAGATAATGCGGTTGTCAGTCCAGTGGCCTTCCATTAATAGGAATGTTTATTGCAGCTTTAATCATAATAGGAAAAAATTAGAAACAATAAACAGAATATTGTCTACCAATAGGAGAAAGGATTAGTACATTTTGGTGTATTTGCAAATGTAATACTGCTCAGAAATAAAAAGGCGTGCACTTCTGATATGTGTAATAACATAAATAAATCTCAAAAACGTTATACAAAGTTAAAGAAATCCTCGTATTGTATGGTTCTATTTATATGTAGTCAAAAACAGGCCAAACTAGTTTTTGGGAATAGAAATAGAATGGTGGTTGTCATAGGGCAGCGCCAAGTCACGGGAAAGGTGGATAAGGGAACTTCCTAGGGTGGTGGGAATACTCTGTATCTTGCCTGGACATCAGGTTACATGGGTGTCCATGAGTTTTTTTATGCTCATTGACTCCTTTTATTCCAAAGTACCTCATCTTGCCTCGGTCTTTCTTCTGTGCGACCTACCCAGATTTCTTCTTTTGCCTTCCAGCTGTGACCTGTCTTGGTACTTCTCAGGATGGGAAACCACAGTGGCTCGTGTAGAACGTATTGCACCAAAGGCTGACGTGCCAGCTCCATCTGGCCAGCATACAGTCCAGAGGGGTGGCCGTGGGATGTGACCTCCCAACCTTAGGACTCCCCCGGAGGGTTGGGAGCCGGCCACCAAACCAGGGAGGCCAGCTAGGTCTGCTGTCTGTGAGAGAACTCGGCCCTCCGAAAAGCAACCTCCTCAAAGACTCCTTGATTGATTGAAAACAAACTAATATAGGTACAAATTTTAAAAATTATAATTTCAAATAGGTAAAAGCCCTGAAGGTCAGTATGCTGTGTTCACATCCTGCCCCAGTGGCCTCCTGCCGCTGCCAAAGTTCAATTCTTAATCCTTGGAACCTGCGAATATGTTACCTTACATAGAAAAATGAACTTTACAGATGTGATCAACCTTGGGATGTTGACGTGGGGAGAATATCCTGGATTGTTGGGTGAGTCCAATGTAATCGTGAGCATCCTTACAAGTGAAAGAGGGGGGCAGGAGAGTCAGAGAAGGAGATATGACAATTGAAACAGACTGGTGTGACATAGTAAGGACTGGGGAGGCCATCGCTGCTGAAGATGGAAAGAAAGTGCACGGCCTCTAGAGACTGGAAGAGACGGTAAAGCAGATTCTCCCCTAGATCCTCTACAAAGGAGCATAGCCCTGCCCACGCCTGAGTTTTAGCCTAGAGAGAACCATTTCAGACTTCTGATCTCCAGCAGTAGGATAATATATTTGCGTTGTTTTAAGTGACTAAGTTTGTGGCAGTTTGTTACACAGCAGTAGCAAATGAATACATTAACCATTTGTGGTTAACAGACACTTGCATGTAGGCATCAAATGGAATAGGCGTCCTAGAAGGCTGGGAGGCAGGCTTCCTGGATTCTAATCTCGTCGAGTAGCTGAGCGACTATGGATGACTAGTGTGCTGAAGGTGGAAGGCCCCAGACCCTCTTTCGTTCAATGTGGATGATGGCAGCCTCATCTTTCAATTACTTATCTGAAATACTTGCTGATCACTACCTGAGCCCAGGGAAGTGTCAGACAGCGGGGAGGATCTGGGCTTTAGAGTTCACCGAACCCGGGTTCATATTCCGGCTCAGCGGGGAGGATCTGGGCTTTAGAGTTCATCGAACCCGGGTTCATATTCCGGCTCAGCGGGGAGGATCTGGGCTTTAGAGTTCATCGAACCCGGGTTCATATTCCAGCTCCTTTATTTATTAGCTCGGGTCTTGGGCAAGTTACTTAACCTCTCGGAGCCTTTCTTTATCTGCAAAGTGAGAAGGATAATCCCGCCTGTTCCCAAGGGCTTGTTGGGAGGATTGAGCTGATCGATACACGTTAAGGTTTTAGAACAGGGCTTGGCATTAGCAAATGCTGAACACACTATTATCTCTGTGACCTTAGGCGAAGTTATCATATGAGGATGAATTTTAGCTTACTTGTAATGTGCTTGTACTCTAAGAAATATCTACTTCATAGATTTCTGTGAGGATTAAAGAATGGTGCCTGACACTTAGTAAGCATTCAAAAAAAATTAACTCCCTTCTCTACCCATGCCTGTGGATAATGCGGGGAATTTCTTAGAAACTTGGAGGGCAGTTGTGTGGTGGTTCCGTGTTTTAGGCTTTAAAGAGAGATCTGGATTTGAATCTCGTGTAGTTTTGTGATTTGGGGTAAGTTACTTAAGTTCTATGAGCCTTGGGAATTTCTCCTCCAGGATTGCTTAGCATTGTGCCTAACACATAGTAAACACATCAAATGGTAGCAAGTACTTGCTGGAAGGACATTGTCTGACTTTAGTGGTGTCCTTCAAGATTAAAATAATACATAGTACATAGTAGATGCTCAATACGTTTCTGCTGAATATATGTAATTTCAGAAAATAATCTCTTTTGGATGGTTTCTCATCTTGGGGTTTATTTGATCTTTTTAAAAATTGCTTTCCACCCTATATACACAAATGATTGTTTATTATTATGAAACTTAAGAGATAAAGCTAAGGATAAAGAATTAATAAAAATTCCCCCAAATCCTACCAACCAGAGATAATCACCATCAATAATTTGGAGAATATCTTTCCAGACTTTTATGCATATACACATATGAATAAAGTTTGCACTCATAAACACACACAAATATACATGTATGGAACTATATAGTACATACCATTTTGTATTTTTCTCTTTTTCATTCAACAAGATACCTTTCCAAGGCAGAGAATATTGACCTTCCCATATTAACAGTTGAATAGCCTTTCCTTGACCATTTAACCCAAGGCCTGGTAAAGCAGAATTGGACACTAGGTGGCGGTATCGATACAAAAATTTTGGAAAAGAAATAGCTTTACACAGAAACAAGAGGCACCTGGGATTTTGCTCAGCTGAATCCTGTTTTGACATTCTGTTAATTAATAACTGGTGAAAGGACATTTATCTGATTAAGACTGCTTTACTTTGGAGGCTCCATATTCCCCCAGCTTGGGCTGCAAACATCTGCTCCTAAAATCTGTACGACTGCATTCAGTTTTGTTTTATTGTCTGCCTGTGAAAGTGAAAATCTATGCTTTATCGAAGGAATAAACGACTTGCCATCTCGTTCACGCTCCCATGTCAGACACAGCAGATGGACTGACATTCTTGCTGCCGCCCCCCGACCCCACAATCCTGAGAAGCAAGCCTGATTCTTGTCCCATATCCACTGTGGCAGAAGAAATCCTTTCCCATGGCAGTTAGTAAGCACCAGCCCCCTGTCTGACCCGGTGTAACTCGGGGTGTTTCTTCACTCTGAGATTCCAAGTCCCAGAGACCTTAACTCCAGTCTCCTGGGAATTTGTGCTTCCCATAGCAATTGTGTCCACTGAGGGATAGCAGGTTGACCCAGACCTTCAGAAGCCTAGCCTCCTTTGGGTCTCTTTGTATTTTGTAATCTCTACTTCTGATCCCAACACACACCCGCTGGTATTTTTGTAGTATGCTCTCTTAGGGAGAGTGCAAGATGCAAATCTCCAGCTCAGCTACTAACTGACGTTCTGATCTTGGTTATATCTCCTGCCCTATCTCTCTATCTTGGTTTTATTAAATATGAGTGATAACAGCTGGCCCCATTCTGGATATTAACTATGTAGACAATATATGTGCTTAGGGCCCTCTCAGTTACACCCATGAAAAATGAGAAAAAGTATTCTGAATTTGATCGTTTCTATTTTAAAAAATAGCTTTCATGGGAGAAATCAGAACCTTTATGATTCTTCTGCATCTACTCTATGAGTTCACTTTATCTTGCACTACACTGACTTTTCAAACTATGGTAGAGGTTCCTACAAGCTTGGTACCATCAAAATATTCTGTGATTCAGGACATGAGGGTATTTTCAGAGTCAGATCTCAGCCATGTCACATTCACTGACAGTAAGCCCATGGGTCTATTACAGCGCTGCGTCATGGACACAATTTCATCTTACAGGAAGTGGCATCAGGGGAAGAGAAGTGGCTTTGTCCACACAGATTCTATGAGGAGCTACAAGTGACACTTGCTCTAGAAGCTGATCCTTCTGGTTTTGGCTGGAGAAAATATATGTCTTACTTTCAGAGCCTGCATAGGGGAAGCTTGAAGAGATAGTTTGGGAAAGGCCATTATTGAAGATTTAAGGCAATCTAGCCCTCCTCCTGGTCACCGGAAACCAAAAAGAATTTAGTGACCAAATGAAACTTGCCAATGTGATAACATTTGATTAAATTTAATTCAATGAAATATATTTCAATTAAATTAACAGATTTGAGTGCCTATTGTAGTTATGGTATGTGAAATATGAAGTGAGTGTCACGTATTTGGTCTCAATCAATATATGATAAAGGAGCCATGGACATACAGTGGAGAAAGGACAGCCTCTTCAATAACTGGTGCAGGGAAAACTGGACAGCTACATGTAAGAGAATGAAACTGGATTACTGTCTAACTCCATAAACAAAATTCAAAATGGATCAAAGACCTAAATGTAAGACATGAAACCATAAAACTCTTAGAGGAAAACACAGGCAAAAATCTGTTAAATATAAGCATTAGCAATTTTTTCCTGGATACATTTTATTGGCAAGGGGAGCAAAATAGAAAATGAACAAGTGGGACTACATCAAACTAAAAAGCTTCTGTACAGCAAAACAAAAAGGCAACCTACAGTATGGGAGAAGATTTCTAAATGATTCATCCAATAAGGGGTTAACAACAAAAATATATAAAGGGGTCATATACCTCAACACCAAAGAAACAAATAGCCCAATTAAAAAATGGGGGGAGGACTGAACAGACATTTTCCAAAGGAAAAATTCAGATGGCCAATGGGCACACGAAAAGATGCTCCACATCACTAATCATCAAGGAAATGCAAATCAAAACCACAATGAGATATCACCTCACACCAGTCAGAATGGCCACTATCCAAAAAAACAAAAAGTAACAAGTGTTGGCGAGGATGTGGAGAAATGGGAACCCTCTTACCCTATTGGTGGGAATACAAATTGGTGCAGCCCTTGTGGAAAGCAGTATGGAGGGTCCTCAAAAAGCTAAAAAAGAAATGCCATACAACTCAGTAATTCCTCTTTTAGGAATTAAAAAATCCCTGATTTGAAAAGATATAGGCACCCCTATGTTTATTGCCACATTTATTTACAATAATCAAGTTATGGAAGCAACCAAAGTGTCCATCAAAAGATGAATGGACAAAGATGTGGCACATATACACAATGGAATATTATTCAGCCGTAAAAAAGAAATCTTGCCATTTGTGACAACATGGATAGACCTAGAGGGTATTATGCCAAGTGAAATGAGCCAGGTGGAGAAATACAAATACCATGTGATTTCCCTTGTTTGTGGAATCTAAAAACAAAACAAAACAAAATGAACAGAATAGCAGTAAACTTGTACACACTGAGAAGTGACTGGTGGTTACCATGAGGAGAGCTTATGGTGGGTGGGGGGGGAGGGTGAGGAGGATAAAAAGGTACAAAAATTATCCATCATAATATAAGCTGGTCATGGGGATGGAAGTGTGGATGGAGAACATAGACAATGATTCGGTAACATCTTTCTGTGTTGACAGATAGTAACTGCAGTAATGGGTATGAGGATTAGTAATGTGGGTAACCGTTGAACTACTGTATTGTATACTTGAAACCAGTATAAACTTGTATATTAAAGATACTTTAATTAAAAAATTTGAAGTAAGTGTGACTTCATATCTGCCTTGAGGAGGTATAATCTAGAAGAGACAAATGTATATATAACATTCTCTGCTGTAGTCCAGTAAACCCAGGGATTTTGTGTATCTTAGTCATCACCCTTTATCCTGCGCCTGGAACATAGTAGGGGCTCATTACTGTTTTTGGATGAATAAATATATATAATCCATGCAAGGCAGAATGTGACAACTGCTATCAAAGCGCTGAAGAGTGATGTTGGAGTACCAATTAAAAGGAAAAAGGGAGAATGCTGAGGGAAGGAGGCTTTTGAGCAGAGCCTTGAGGGATGGGTAGAATTTTGATGGGAATGGGAGGGTGATAGGGTTTGATCTCCTGTTCCAGGAGGGAATGAAGAGTACAGGCAAGAAAATAGAAAGAGGCAAGGGGAAGATAACTTATAAACAAAACAAAACATGATAGGCTTTCTGTGGCAGGTTCTCTTATAAGCATTTTGTAAGCATTAACTCATTTAATCTCACAACAACCTTATGAACTATGTGCTATAATTACCTCATCTAACAGATGAGGAAACAGTAATGTCCAAAATGACAGAGTCAGCCTTCAAACCCAGGCAATGAGTCTCCAGAGACTGTATTCTTAACCACTTGCACTGCAGGGGCAGATTGTTTTTCTGTCTGTACCCAGGGTCTTGGAATGCGACTTTGTGTTTCATCAGGAACTTAAGTTCACTTCCCCACCTGTTGAGTCTGGATTGGTTTTGTGACTTGCTTTGGTCAGTTGCATGCAGCAGAAGCAACACTGTATCCATTCTAAGTCTAGACCCATATGCTTCTGCTCTCACTGTGGGACCTGGTCTGCTGCCATGGGAGTAAGCCCCAGCTAGCCTGCTGGTGGATGAGACATGTGGCCCAGTTACTGCTTTGTGCTAACTGACAATAGCCACGTTCTACAACCTCCCAGCTAAGTCTAGTCCACAAAAGCATGAGCTAAATAAATTGTGGTTGTTTTAAGCCCCTAAGATTTTGGATGGTTTGTTAAGCAACAAAAGCTTAATTGATACAGACTACACTATGCTGCTTCTAAATTACTTTATACTAATTTTATTCAACACATTTCATAGATGATTTTGCATGTGACCTCAAGTTACTACACAATATGGGGTAATAGAGCAGAGATTACAGTAAGTTAATTAGTTTCCCCAAGAACAAATTGCTAATAGATGGTAGAAACTGAATTAAAATGCATAAAATATACAGTTTCAAAAATCATAGGTCAAATAATACTCAACCATTGCTTCTAAGGAACAGAGCTACTTCTGGTTCTAGACAAGATAGTGAACTATCAGGGCTGCTGGCTCTTTCTTCTAATGTAATGACAGAGATGCCACAGAAATGAGGAAAAAACAGGGATTTGAAAACCCATGAGAAACCTTAGGAAGTAGCTGTGATTTTGACCTGGTATGGGAAGGAAAACTCACATGGGGTAGAGGAAGTTCAGGTGTCAGTGGGATGGAGTGGGGAAGCTTTGAGTTATGTTCTTTTGTCTGTTGCCCATGTGGATCACTGTGGGTTCTATTATAATGTGGAACAGAGAGGTAGCAGCTCCTGCCCAGACCTACTGACTGTCAAGAAGCAGTGGGGTAACTTCAGGGTGACTGGCTGGGGTGAGGCGCAGATAACAATGATGCAGTCAGGCAACTGCATCTTCCCTACCCTCTCCTATCTCCTAAAGGAAAAAAAAACCCCTAAAAACAAAACACTGTTTTTCTCTTCTACTATATTCACTCTTCACTTCTTACACTACCACGAGATAAAGGGCTCAGTCCTACAGACTGCCCCGACCCCTTTCCTTGAGACCCTGTAAGTCTGGGGAGAGGAAATCCCAGGGCAAAATACCTCAAAAAACCGAAATCAGTCAAAGAGAGAAATAGAGTTTAAAACCTATTTATTGCTTACAAACTGCAGTCCAGCGACGTCTCCCCTGCTCTGGAAGAAGCAAGCAAGCCAGCCCCTCCCCTCAACCTCCCAGGTTCAGACACGCCCTTGGTGGCTCCATTGACATGGAGATGAACTTCTCCCACCCCTGAGGATATGCAAATGCACCAGTCAGGCGAGATATTCTGGAAATGTTACAATTTTACCCACAGACACCCCTCCAGAAATCTCGCCTTATAATCTACTCATTCCCCTTCTTCCACAATGGTCCCTGGGGGAGAAAACTGGAACATTGTGACCAGACTAATGACATAACAATAGTAACAGCAATAAAATTATGACAATCCTCAAACCAGGGTATTCAACTAGGTTCAAAGTCTCATGCAGATTAAGTCTGTAGCTCAGCCATTCCATAGGCAGGCAGTAGCTGAGGGTTCACAGCAATCATCATGCGGCAGCTGCAGCCAGGGGGCACGTCCTGGCCACAAGGACTGTAGGAGAAAATAACCTTAAGGGGGATAAGGTACATGTTTTAATGATACCAGCATAGGCAAATCTTGTCCATCAGGTAGGGTACATGCAAGAGAGTGGTCTTGTGATGAAACAGTGGCAGGAATGGGATCTCATCCTGGTCTACTATACTAGACTTTCACCCCCCTCCCTGTGGGAGTTACAGATGGGTCAATATGTAGGGCTACAGAAGGTAAATGCGCTGGCCATAAAGATAAAACAAAAGTTCCCTGCAAGATGCTCTTACCTCCTGGATGTTTTGGGTGTACTACCATGACCTTTGGGGGCCATTCAGCTATTATTCCAGGAATACATATTAGGCCAGCTTCCAGGCCTTTCTGCCAAGGTGCCAGAAGGGCCAGGCATCGCTGGTCCATGTGTCAAAATGTCCAGGGCCATGTCCATTAAACAGTGTCTCCAGGGTTTAATGCAGTGGGGGCTGGCAGCAGGATGTTGCTCTGCTGGCCATATCCTCTTTGGTTTGCACATACAGTTATACAGGAGAGGCAGCAAGGTGTGTGAGCATATCCACAGGGCTCAAAGCTCCTTTACATGGCTTCTTATTCAATAGTTCAATACTACTTTTTAACTTAGTAAAAGAGGTCCTGGCCAATGTTAAAACAAAAGCCTTGAAAAGTATAAGGCCTGAAAAACAAAGATAAAAATCAATCTATTCAACATGGAAATATATTGGAACTAACAAATATTTGACAAAATCATTGAATACAAGATCAACTTAAAAAAATCAAAATAGGAGTTGGCAGAAAAAGATGGTGGTGTGAGAAGTGAGGCAGAAACCTCTGCCCCAAACTACATATAACACAAAAATACAGTAAATACAAACTAATCATGAGTGACCCAAAGACAGCAACAGACTGCTTACATCTGTGGGGAAAAAAGAAGACCTCACAGAAAAGGGTAAAGTAGCAAAGCCCTGATCCGGCAGGACCCAAACCTTCCCCGACCCCAGCTCACAGGTGGGAGGAAGAGAAACGGAGCAGAGAGGGAGTAGAAGCCCAGGACTGGTGAACACCCACCCCTGGAGATCGGCTCTGGGAGCACGAACCCGCATTATATGGTGCTCTGGAGATTAGAGGGGTTGGGAAGCAAAGACAGATGGAATACTCATAGAAACTGAGATTTCAGCTGTTTGTGGAGAACAGGTGCCCATGGCCGCCTGCTCCAGGACAAAAGAAAGGCACTTTGAGAGACTTCCCCACAGCAAGAGGGGAGCAAAAGGGGCAAGAATTACACAGAGCTTGTTGCTCAGTACAATGGACTGGTGGACAAAGCCGTCACGGCGCACTCAACTCAGCAGGTTAGGAACTTTCAGGAGATGCAGGCACTCCATCTCCCTGGCTGGCAGCACAGCACAAAGACCCCCCCCCCACAGTGATACGCAGCCTGCTGCTCCTTCCTCCTGGACAGCACCAGTGCGCAAACCTGCTGCCCCTGCCATTGCCCCAGGCCAGCCAGAGGGTGGCCTTGCCTATGGCAGCTACAGGGGCATAAGGCAGAGGCTTCTCCCTGTGTGCTCAGTCCACTGGCCTTGGCAGTGGAGGCAGGCACTGCAGCAGGGAAGCAGGAAAGAACTCTTTCCTCCCGGCAGGCACCAGCGCTGCTAGCCTACGACTCCTGCCATTGATCCAGGTGCTGAGCAGCTCCTGAGGGTAGAGCTGCTGGGCACTAGAGGGCGCTGCCCACACAAAATTATTATTCCGTATTATTCATTACAAATATGAAACGGCAAAAGAACCTGGTACAAACCCAAATCCCATAAACCAGAAAGAGGGCCAAGTGAAAATGAAATCACCAATCTTCTTGATAAAGATTTCAAAATAAAAATAAACATGCTTATGGAGCTTAAGAAAAATGTTCAAGACCTCAAGGATAATTTCAAGAAAGAGATAGAAACGGAAAAATACAGTATCCAAAATGAAACACAAAATGGAGGGATTTAAAAGCAGATTAGATCGGGTAGAGGAGATGGTAAATGAAATAGAAATTAGCGAACAGGAATACAGAAAATCTGAGTCACAGAGAGGGAAATGGATATCTAGGAATGAAACAATAATAAGAGAACTGTGTGACCAATCCAAATGGAGCAATATCTGCATTATAGATGTGCCAGAAGAAGAATAGAGAGAAAAAGGCATAGAAAGTCTCTTTAAGGGAATAAATGCTGAAAAATCCCCAATATGGGGAAATAAGTCTCTCTGATAATGGAAGTGCACAGATCTCCAAACACAGGGGACCCAGGGAAGACAACACCAAGACATATAATAATTGAAATGGCAAAGATCAAGGACAAGCATAGAGAATTAAAGCAGCCAGACAGAGAAAAAAAGTCACATACAAAGGAAAGCCCCTCAGGCTATCATCAGAGTTCTCAGCAGAAACCTTACAGGCCAGAAGGGAATGGCATGACATACTTAATGAAATGAAGCAGAAGGGTCCTGCCAAGAATACTTTATCTGGCAAGATTATCATTTGAATTTGAAGGAGGGATTAAATAATTTCTAGGTCAGCAAAAGTTGAGAGAATTTACCTCCCACAAACCATCTTTACAGTGAATTTTGGAGGTCTTCTATAAATGGAAGTGCTCCTAAGGCTAAATAGCTGTCACCAGAGAAAATAAAACCACAGTAAAGGAAGTAGACCAATTAATTACTAAGCAAATACAAAATTAAATCAACTCCCCCCAAAAGTCAATCAAGGGATACACTAAGAGTAGAGAATATGATACCTAATATATAAGAATGGAGGTGGAAGAAAAGGGAGGAAAAAAAAAGAACCTTTAGATTGTGCTTGAAATAATGTACTAAATAAGTTAGGTCAGACTGTTAGATAGTAAAGAAGCTACCCTTGAACCTTTGGTAACCATGAACCTAAAGTCTGCAATGGCAATCAGTACATATCTATCGATAATCACCCTAAATGTAAATGGGCTGAATGTACCAATAAAAAGACATAGAGTTACAGAATAGATAAGGAAATAAGACCCATCTATATGCTGCCTACAAGAGATTAATTTCAAACCCAAAGACATACACAGATTAAAAGTGAAGGGATGGAAATGGTATTTCATGCAAATAATAGGGAGAAAAAAGCAGGAGTTGCAGTACTTGTATCAGGCAAAATAGACTTCAAAACAAAGAAAGTAACAAGAGATAAAGAAGAACATTACATAATGATAAAGGGGTCAGTCCAACAAGAGGATGTAACCATTATAAATATCTATGTACCCAACATAGGAGCACCAACATATGTGAAACAAATACTAACAGAATTAAAGGGGTAAATAGAATACAATGCATTCATTTTAGGAGACTTCAACACTACACTCACTCCAAAGGGCGGATCTACCAGACAGAAAACAAGGAAGGAGACAGAGACACTGAACAACACACTAGAACAGATGGACCTTACGGACATCTACAGAACACTCCACCCAAAAGCCACAGGATACACATTCTTCTCAAGTGTACATGGAACATTTTCCAGAATATAACACATACTAGGCCACACTAAGAGCCCCAGTAAATTCAGAAGGATTGAAATTGTACCAACCAGCTTCTCAGAACACAAAGGTATAAAACTAGAAATAAATTATGCAAAGAAAATGAAAAAGTTCACAAACACGTGGAGGCTTAACAACATGCTCCTAAATAATCAATGGATCACTGACAAATAAAAACAGTTATCAAGCAATATATGGAGACAAATGAAAAGAACAACTCAACACCCCAAAATCTGTGGGATGCAGTGAAGGCAGTTCTAAGAGGAAAGTATACAGCAATACAGGCTTACCTCAAGAAAGATGAACAATCCCAAATGAACAGTCTAAACTCACAGTTAATGAAACTAGAAAAATAAGAACAAATGGGGTCCAAAGTCAGTAGAAGGAAGGACATAATAAGGATCATAGCAGAAATAAATAAAATTTAGAGGAATAAAACAATAGAATCAATGAGAGCAGGAGCTGGTTCTTTCAGAGAATAAACAAAATAGGTAAACCCCTAGCTAGACTTATCAAGAAACAAAGAGAGTCTACACACATAAACAGAATCAGAAAAGAGAAAGGAAAAATCATTATGGACACTACAGAAATACAAAGAATTATTAGAGAATACTATGAAAAATTACATACTAACAAATTGGATAAACTAGAATAAATGGACAACTTTCTAGAAAAATACAACCTTCCAAGACTGATCCAGGAAGAAACAGAAAATCTGAACAGACCAATTACCAGCAATGAAATTGAACTGGTAATCAAAAAACTACCTAAGAACAAAACCCTTGGACCAGATGGCATCACTGCTGAATATAGGAAAGACCTACTATCCATCCTCCCTAATGTTTTCCAGAAAGTATAAGAGGAGGGAATACTTCCAAACTCATTCTATGAGGTTAGCATCGCTCTAATAACAAAACCAGGCAAAGCACCACACAAAAAACCCCCACAAAATTACAGACCAATATCCCTGATGAACATAGGTGCAACAATCCTCAACAAAATATTAGCAAACCAAATTCAAAAATACATTAAAAAGGTCATCCATCATGATCAAGTGGGATTTATTATGGGGATGCAAGTATGGTACAATATTTGAAAATCCATTATCATACACTACATCAACAAAAGAAGGACAAAAATCACATGATCATCTCCATAGATGCTGAAAAAGCATTTGACAAAATTCAACATCCAATCATGATAAAAACTCTCAACAAAATGGTTATTGAGGGCAACTACCTCAACATAATAAAGGCTATATATGACAAACCCACAGCCAACATTATACTTAACAGTGAGAAGCTGAAAGCTTTTTCTCTAAGATCTGGAACAAGACAAGGATGGCCACTCTCCCCACTTTTATTCAACATAGTTCTGGATTTCTTAACCATGGCAATAAGACAACACAAAGAAATAAAAGGCATCCAGATTGGCAAGGAAAAAGTTAAACTGTCCCTGTTTGCAGATGACATGATATTGTACATAAAAACCCTAAAGAGTCCACTCCAAAACTACTAGATCTAATATCTGAATTCAGCAAAGTTGCAGGACACAGAAATCTATTGCATTCCTATAAAATAATGATGAACTAGCAGAAAGAGAAATCAGGAAAACAATTCCATTCACAATTGCATCAAAAAGAATAAAATACCTAGGAATAAATCTAATGAAGGAAGTGAAAGACCTATACCCTGAAAACTACGAGACACTCATGAGAGAAATTAAAGAAGATACCAATAAATGGAAACACATCCCGTGCTCAGGGATAGGAAGAATTAATATTGTCAAAATGGCCATCCTTCCTAAAGCAATCTACAAATTCAAAGCAATCCCTATCAAAATACCTACAGCATTCTTCAACAAGCCAGAGCAAATAGTTCTAAAATTCATATGGTACCACAAAAGACCCCAAATAGCCAAAGCAATCCTGAGAAGAAAGTATAAAGCAGGGGGGATCTCGCTTCCCAACTTCAAGCTCTATTACAGAGCCACAGTAATCAAGACAATTTGGTACTGGCACAAGAACAGACCCATAGATCAATGGAACAGAATAAAGAGCCCAGATATAAATGCACACATATATGGCCAATTAATATACAACAAAGGAGGCATGGATATACAATGGGGAAATGACAGCCTTTTCAACTGGTATTGGCAAAATTGGACAGCTACATGTAAGAGAACGAAACTGGATTGTTATCTAAAAGACCTGAATGGAAGTCATGAAACCATAAAACTCTTAGAAGAAAACAGAGGCAAAAATCTCTTGAATATAAACATGAGTGACTTTTTCCTGGACACATCTCCCTGGGCATGGGAAACCAAAGCAAAAATGAACAAATGAGACTGTATCGAGCTAAAAAGCTTCTGTACAGCAAAGGACACCATCAGTAGAGCAAAAAGTCATCCTACAGTATGGGAGAATATATTCGTAAATGAGATATCCAATAAGGGGTTAACATCCAAAATACATAGAGAGCTCACACACCTCAACACCCTAAAAGCAAATAATCCGATTAAAAAACGGGCAGAGGATCTGAACAGACACTTCTCCAAATAAAAAATTCAGATGGCCAACAGGCACAGGAAAAGATGCTCCACACTGCTAATTATCAGGGAAATGCAAATTAAAAACACTATGAGGTATTAGCTCATACCAGTTAGGATGGCCAATATCCAAAAGACAAGAATCAACAAATGCTGGTGAGGATGTTGAGATAGGGGAATCCTTCTACACTGTAGGTGGGAATGTGAATTAGTTCGACCAACTAAAAATAGAAATACCATTTGACCCAGGAATTCCACTCCTAGGAATTAACCCAAAGAAAATAAGTTCCCAGATTCGAAAAGACATATGACTCCTATGTTTATCGCAGCACTATTTACAATAGCCAAAATATGGAAGCAACCTTAGTGTCCATCAGTAGATGAATGGATAAAGGAGAAGTGGTACATGTACACAGTAGAATATTATTCAGCCATGAGAAGAAAACAAATCCTACCATTTGCAACAACATGGATGGAGCTAGAGGGTATTATGCTCAGTGAAATAAGCCAGACGGAGAAAGACAAGTATCAAATGATTCCACTCATCTGTGGAGTATAAGAACAAAGAAAAAACTGAAGGAACAAAACAGCAGCAGAGTCACAGACCCCAAGAACGGACTAATAGTTACCAAAGGGAAGCGGGTGGGGAGGGTGGTTGGGAGGGAGGGAGAAGGGGATTAAGGAGCAGTATGATTTGCACACATAATGTAGGGGGGTCTTGGGGAAGACAGTACAGCACAGAGAATACAAGTAGTGATTATAACATCGTACTGTGCTGATGGACAGTGACTGCAATGTATGTGTGGAGGGGAATTGATAATATGGGTGAATGTTGTAACCATAATGTTGTTCATGTGAAACCTTCATAAGATTATATGTCCATGATACCTTAACAAAAAAAATCAACAATATTCCTTTAGGCCAGTAATAACAAACTCACAAATAATATAGAAAATAGCATTCTGTTGATAAGGTAATAAAACTTGCACAAGATGGATAATTAAAATGTAGTGGGTACAGACGGAAATAGAAGCTTTGAAATAGATATTCATGCAGGAATAGGTATATTTTAAAAAGGTGTCAAAGTGAAAGAAGTATGAGACAGATTGAAATTATATTAAAAGTATATAAACACACATCAAAATTTCATGAGGATATATGACCAGTTCAGAGCATTATATAAAATACATTGTAGTTAGTGATTCTGGGGCTGTGAGGAATGAAGGGAAAGAGTAAAGGGATAAAACAAAGTGAGAGAAGTGTTTTATATGGACTGATAATGATAATGTGTCAAGAAGTAGGATTATGCTTAATTTAACTCTTCATTTAAGGTGAAACCAATGCAAACCAAACCAAGCCTCAAAGAGACATCCCTGCAAATCCGCAGGGACGAGGCTCATGTTACACTGGGCAAGTGAAGCTTCCATAAATGGATCGTTGGAAATTGCGTGGCATTCTGAGAAGCTGTACGACTGTTTTGCTGAGCATATAAGTGCTCTGTAGAAACATATTAACAATTTGTTAAGGTCTCTGGGCTTTAACTGAAAATAGCAGGTGTGGTCCCATGACATCTTGCTTTCTCCTGACACTTGATCGCAAGAAACTCATTGGATTCTCTCACATGGGATCACGTTAGGAAAATGTAGGGGTTTTCCACCACCATGTAGTAACTGTCACTCCACAGGATTTAAAAAATGGGAAACAACTGTTAGTGACCTTGAGTCACAAAGATTAGTAGTTAGAATATTTCTGCCTTGTGGAATATTCCACACAAACATCACCTCTTGTTGATGGATTTCAAATCAGGGCCCCTTTGGGTGATGGTGTTTAGAATGTGCTTAGTCCTGAAGAGGGTTGAGTTTCAATTGGCTTAATTCATTTGGCTAAAATAATGAGCTCTAGGCACTGTGGTCAAAACAAAGGTATCCAAGGGAGCTGTCTTCCTTTGACTCATAAATATTTTTAGAAGGAGCATGTTAAATTGTCATCTTTTCCAGTTCTCCATCTGATGCTTGATATCACTTAGCAAGATTCCATTAACTACTCATTTAATTATGATCGAACATCCTTGTCTGGAAAGCTCATTAAGCCAGCAACAGGGTCTGTATTAAATTTTTCATACACTAATATGTTCATTAACTCTACAAATATTTATTGAACACCAGCTATGTGCCAAGCACTGGGCATCAAGTTTAAACGAGACAGAAAATTGCCCTGCTCTGTAGGTCTTATTGTCTGGTTAGAGAGAATTAACAATAAAGAAGGGTATGTCCCTGAGCAATAAGTATATGAAGAAAATAAAATAGGGTGATGTAATAAAGGATGATGGGGCAGGTAGTGGGATGGCTATGTTAGGTGGAGTGGGATGGAAGGGCCTCTCAGAAGAGATAACATTTAAACTAAGATCTGAATAACAAAGAGTCTGTCATAAGACGTTTATGAGGAAAAGCATCAAAACTGAGGCAGTGGCCAGCATCGAAAAGACCAAGAACAGCAAATGCCGACGAGGATGCGGAGAAAGGGGAACCCTCCTACACTGCTGGTGGGAATGTAAGCTAGTTCAACCATTGTGGAAAGCAATGTGGAGGTTCCTCAAAAAACTAAAAATAGAAATACCATTTGACTCTGGACTCCCACTGCTTGGAATTTACCCAAAGAATACAACTTCTCAGATTCAAAAAGACATATGCACCCCTATGTTTATCGCAGCACTTTTTACAATAGCCAAGATATGGGAGCAACCTAAGTGTCCATCAGTAGATGAATGGATAAAGAAGATGTGGTACATATACACAATGGAATACTATTCAGCCATAAGAAAGAAACAAATCCTACCATTTGCAACAACATGGAGGGAGCTGGAGGATATTATGCTCAGTGAAATAAACCTGGCGGAGAAAGACAAGTACCAAACTACTTCCCTCATTTGTGGAGTATAACAACGAAGCAAAACTGAAGGAACAA